>JAQMYL010000033.1:32239525-32251245 GCA_030014365.1 Clarias pachynema
CTGTATATATTCATTAAAAATTGGCTTAAATGAGTTTTAAGGATTGCAGGTCCCATATTTTATTATTTCATTAACAAGTTAACATAGAGGTCCCAGAGGTCCCTGAAGTGTTTGTTAATTCCCCATCTGAAATACCACTCAGATACATTTTTAGACCTCATTCTGCCTCTTTTTCACTTCTCTTCTGTACGTGCCATTTCAGTGTCTATGTAAATGAGCTACTGCTAAGCCCCACCCCCACCAGAGAACTGCAGAGCTGGACAGAGCTGATGTCAGGTGAGGAGCTCTTCTTATACAGTCTGTCTTAGTCACGGTGTATAAGTCACATTAATGGGAAAACTAATTGACAAGTTTAAGTCTTGGCAAATACAAACACGTAAAAAGGTGACAAAAATCAGGGAATGTACTTATTCTCTCTCTTTCTCTCTCTCTCGCTCTCTCTCGCTCTCTTTGTTTGTACTGTACATGCACACTGGAGAATAAAAAGTATAAAAATAATTAAAAAGTGAATCATGCATAGTACTGTAAGTGCCCTTTAAACAACAGTAAGTAATTAATGATTGCTATTTTTAATTATGATGAATGACATTCATTTATCTATCTATAGCTACATTTAATTGGTTATTGTGTGCTATTACTTTACTGTACGTCATAGCAGAAATAATCAGACATTTTTCAAGTTAAAAGTGAAAAAAGAAAGAAAGAAGGAAAAATGAAAGCATGCCAGACTGCCACTGGTACAAGGCTCTGACACTGGCGACTCCTTCCACGGATAACAAACAAACATCTCCATCTATGGAAAACATATAAAAATTAATAATTAATTTTTGCTGTGTTAAATAACAACATTTTCAATCCTTTTATGTGGAGCATCCATGATCCAAGTCCCTGTCACTATAGAAACAATAACCTATTAGAATGAACTGATTAATATAAACCCGTGAGTCGTCACTACAGTCAGAGCTGCTGGTCAAGAAAATTGTTCAGTACTTTCTGACCAATCAGAATCGCGAACATCACTGTGTTTAAATAAAAAAAATTGCGATCTGTACGCTTTTTTTTTTCCCCCCTCTGCTCTGATAGATTGGTATGCCAAACTGGAAAAACGCTTCACGCTGTGTTTAGCAATTGTGAACGCAGCCCTCCGAGTACATTTTTTTTGGAACAATTTTACATCTATAATAAATGTCCTGGGGATTTCGTCTGCGTATCGATGTTTTATATGCATTGTTGCAGGTGTGTAACTCGCATCCATATCCAAATAGATAGCGATTCTTATTTGGTCTTGCCCCAGTGCTTATGTTTCCTCTCTCCCGTCTTCCTGGCTGTAAATTTGATTGTTTAAAAGTCGTTCTTGGTTCACCTTAATTGACATCGTTTCTTTTCACATTTTGACCTAATTGCCCATGGCATCACATCCCTGTTCTCGCTCTTGCTCTGTATTTGTATTCAGCTCAGAGAGAGAGAGGTAGTGAGGTACTGAGAGAGAGAGAGAGAGAGAGAATATGCCTCATTTTCACTCTCTCTTTTCCACTTCTCATCTTCCGCTTAATGGACACTACTCATCTCTCCAGTGCTGCATTTTCTCTGCATCAAGTCAACGTTTATTTTTCTTTCTTTTTTTAATATACTCAACACACACACACACACACACACACACAAAACAAACACACCCCACAAGCAGATGGTCTGATTTGCCTGTAGTGCTGCTCAGGCAGAGGTGTTAAACCGATGGACTTATGTGCTTGTCTCTGTATCGAGGGAATGGATCATAAACACATACACAACTGAAGAAAGAAGTAGCACACACATACACACACACACTCTTATAGTAAGATCTTCTCTTTTTTTTTTTTGCTACACACACACACACACACATACACAGCCATGTGTAACCTGGGTAAATACTTGAGGGAGAGATGGATAACAGGGAGCTGATAGATTTTCCTCAGGCGCCGTTGTGGCCGGCTACACACACGGGAGGCCAGAGAGTGTGTGTCCTAAGAGTGTGTGTCCTGTCCTGTGCTGCTCAGTGAACAGCGTGGGGCTAAACACATTCCACCTGCGCGAGTCGTCCGTGCTAAAAGAGCTATTAGAGCAAAGCCAGTGGCGCAGGACCATGGGCAGGTTTCTTGTACCTGCCGAGATAGAGAGAGAGAGAGGACGTGTTTGTTGGGTGTGTGTGTGTGTGTGTGTGTGTGTGGGAAGAGAGGGGGAGGCTGAGGGTTTGTGTGACCTGCTAGAGTTGACCCCACTGCGGGAGACGGCATAACAGGAGGGCTGAGAGTCCACTATACACCATCAAAGGAAATGAAGGAAAATGGATACTCCAGCACATGAGCCGAACACAGCCACATCATGTTAAATGTTCACACCAACACACACACACACACAAGCATGTCTTAAGGCTCAATGAGCTGCCTGAATGTGCATGTGTGTGTGTGTGTGTGTGTGTGTGTATGAGCAATGGTTTCCTTTCTCAGGGGCTCCAGCATGCTGTTTGGGTGAGACGAGATGGATGACACAGGAAGGAGGAAGAGGACACGCTGCATGACTGCTAACACTAAACACGCTGCTCTTCCCAAACCACAAGGAAAAAAAACTCTTCAAAATTTACATATTTGGAACATTTTGGTGAAATACAATTTTGTAAACATCAATCAACCCAGTCACCAGTAGCTTGGACAACAGAATTAATATAAACCTGAAGAATGTGAAACCATCCAGAGAAACACAGACTGGATGCAAGGCAGTCACAAGGCACTAAAGCACTCTCATTCCCACATAGAGCTTTGATTGGACGATCAATCTACCAAAAGTAAGGAAGAAGTAACAAAGGCAGCTAGGCAGTAACCTATTGGTGTAAAATCATTTTACTAGAATACCTTTATGAATACATGGAGCATCAGTGGCTCAGTGGTAGGTTTCTGGCCTGAAATGGTTGAAAGTCTGGGTTCGATTCCCACCTGGTGCCCAAAACCCCAGTCACTGGATGCAGTGTCGGTCCCGAGCCTGAATAAAATGGGAGGGTTGTATCAGGAAGGGCATCGGGTGTAAAACCTGTGCCGAGTTATTGTGCGGTCCTCTGTGGTGACAGGAACAGCCAAAAGACCAACAACAATCTTTATGGATACATATTATGCTGGTATCCTAGTGAAAAATTAAAACCAATCAGACCAGCACTGTATTTTCGAATGTACGTGTATGCATGAACTTGTTCCCAAGGATCATGACCCCAAGGATTAGCACTGATCCTCATGTTGACCCTCTGTAGTCTGTGGGTCAAACCACAGAAAAATAAGTCCCAAACACAAAGACCTTCCAGATCCGGTGCTGTTGACTTGAACCCCATGGCCTTGGTCAGCAGGACCTGCAGCACCGGAGCAGAGGAGATGAACAATGTTTCTAAGTGAAGTTGTCTCAGCAGGTGGAGGATCAAACAGAGCCCACCTACAGTGGCCAGCTCGAGCTCCTGTGTCCTCTCCCTGACCTCCCCAAGAAACAGGCTGGTTCCACACCGCTGCAGCTCCTTCTGTTAAAACAACGCTGTCTTGGAGATTGTGCGCGCGGCGTTGCTGCCCCCGTGCACACGAACGCCCCGCTTCATCAGTTCCTGCCTTTGAAAGAGAAATGGAGAAATGCTTGAAGTGCAGTCGATTGTGTCGGAACACATGTGGGCCGTGTCAACGGGTGTTGGAAGGTGAAAATGTGTGACGCACATGATTCGGTAGTGATTATACGCAGCACACTGTTTGTTTTAGTTGCAGTATATTTTCCGAATATTTTTTAGCACAGAAAAATTTTGCTTTGTGGAAAAATGAGAGAAGACCTGCTTCCAGCTTCTACATTATATGCCATTAAACATTACTATAAATGGACAGAAAGAATGACATGGTTATTTTTTTTTTTTTTATTGCAAATACTTGCATAAGGTATAAAAAGAATAAAACATTTTGGACAAGCCACGCTAAAAAAATTAATTAAATAAAATGCCACCCCACTGTTGATTATTTTCCTATTACAGTGCACCCTTAAGTCTTTTACTCCTTACATAGTGTCTTTAAAAATGGATATGTGTATGAATATGTTTTTAAGTTTAAATATCCATCCATCCATCCATCTATCCTTCCATCCATCTAGGAACCTCTGTAGTCCATCTAGGGACTGTGGAGGTGAATAGTGACCATTGTACTGTAGGTCCTATTTTGAGAAACCATGTGAGGTCAATTTATTGCTATACAGTATATATTGAGTAGTAGATTGAAAAATAACAATGAAAAATTATCATAAAATTGGCAAGAAGTTTTTTTCATATATATATATATAGAAATATTTTTTTTGGTTTAGGCTTCTGGAAGAGTGGTACAGTGGTGTAGTGGTTAGCACTGTGGCCTCGCTTCTCCAGCGTTTACTGTTCGAATCCCACCAAAGGTGTGTGTGTGGTTTTCTTTGGATAATCCGGTTTGCTCCCACAGTCCAAAGACATGCAGATTAGGTCAATTGGCGTTTCCAAATTGCCTGTAGTGTGTGCGTGTGTGCATACTTGCCCCAAGTCCAATGGCATAGGTTCCAGGTATAGCTTAAGTAGTATAGAGTATGAGATGAGATTCTAGAGGAAGATCCTGTGTGCAAGTAAAATCCAATGGTTTCCGGGACATTCATGGACTCTTATGGACAGATTCATGCACACTTACTCTTACTGTACATATTTATATTTTCATTTCTGGATCATTGCACACAAGTCACTTTAATAAGACAATTTTCATGCATATTTGCACACCCACCAGTCATTTTTCTGAATTTTTCTTATTTACACTAAATATTTTCTATATTTTCTATATTTTCTATATTGTACAGAATGTCTTTATTTGTACAGAATATATATTTTATCCTAGTTGAATCTATTTTATATTGTATTTTTTTATTCATAATTATTTCTTATCTATAAGCTTTTATTTTTAAGGTCACGGGCGGTCGTATAAGCATTTCACTGCATATCGTACTGTGTATGACTGTGTACGTGGTACATAAAATTTGAATTTGAATTTATTGGAAATCTCTTCTTTTTCTGTTTTCTTCAAAGCAACTATTGCGGTAGAACCAACTCAGCTATGAGAGATGAATTGGATATGATGCTTATTATACTACATATAAACTGTAAAAGGCTAGAAAGTAGTCATATTCATTATATAAGAAAGAATCTACTTTCATTTAGTCATTTATTTAAAACTTTATTCATTTGCTGTAAATGCACACCTTCGAATTCATTGCTTGAATTAAAGTTAAAAAAAAAAATTTCTCATTTAAATTCATGAACATATGAAGTGTAAGATTTCACAAACAATAAAGCTTTCTGGCTCAGATGACAGAATGATGACCCCCCCCCCTTTTTTTTAAAACCAAGAAATCAATGCGGAAAAACATTAGCTAAGTCCAAGCAAACACAACTTTATGGCTAATTTTTCAGAGGTTAGCTAGCATGGTAGTTTGTACAGTGCAGTATTGCTAATTCTCAGCTTGAATGCTTATAATAGCGACCAATACAACCTGCCATGCTACACTGCACAGTTTGTATTTATTTATCGCACCAGTTTTTATTTGAACAGCTAGCTATTATGTAGCTATTCTGCTAGTTTGTATAGTTGATGCTACAGATACGTTATAATGATTGATATTACATTACATCTGAGCCTCTAAGTGTATCCACCCCTCCACACACTTTTTGTTTTCCCATTGATGCTCCATCTCTGTTTGATGACTAGATGAAGAACATGTCGTGTGAGTGACTGCCGTACGATGGAGGAAATATACAGCTTCAAAAGGACCAGAGGAATGCAAAACATTTACAGAGAAGACTCCAACTTTGAACAGCAGTATTGCTGCCTGCTGCTGACCAGCTGCATCTCTCTCTCTCTCTCTCTCTCTCTCTCTCTCTGAGGCTGCTGAGTCAGTCAATGAGTAAGAACATGTGGAGAGTCGATTTGAATGAAAATGTCAAATGTTAGCTATAAACACTGAAACAGTTTGCTGAAACCAAGGGATCATGTTGAGACTGATCAGTGCAAGTCACGCTTTAATGACATTTACTCTATACAGTATGTGTAAACTGTGGTGGCATCACGTCACACTTTACCTTTCCACATTACATTCAGAAGAGAAACCAAACTACCATTTTATTTTTTTATTTTTACTTGATTCCCCCAAGAATTCCTGGTCATTTATTGATCACTTTAAATAGTCTTTCAGTTTTAGTCTGGTCACATTGGACATGCATTTTATTATTTTAAATCCAGTTATTATTTTAAATTCAGTATACATTGTTCTGTATGAAGTGAAAGATTTTTGTTTGTTCATATTTGGGTCTTTTCATTTATCAATGTCACTTTTAAATAATTGTAAATTACCCCTCAAAAAACATTATTATGTGTCTATGCTTACAGGAATTTATCCATCCACTCATGGTGTATACTGCTTATCCTGTGTAGGGTCACGGAGCCTGGATCCTATGCCAGGAAACTCAGGGGTTTAAGGCAGGCTAGATGAGGTGCCATCGCATAACAGGGCACAAGTACACACACAGTCATACATCCAGTCATAAAGTACAAGCAATTTGGAAACACCAATCAGCCTACCCAGTGTCTCTATGGACTGTGGTAGAAAGCTGTAGAACACTGAGGAAACACAGTAAACACATGAAGCTTAGCTAGCCACCATGCCAACTGACATGAATACATATGAGCCCAATTATTTTAAGTAAATTCGTATGATTGATTTAAATTGGCCACGCGATGGATTGGCACCCTGTTCAGGGTGTAACCTGTCCAAGCTTGTGTGATTAGTTAGAGATCGTCTGTGCAAGTATAAGTAATCCTCCTAGTTAAAACTGTTTCTCCGACACTCTCGGATCAGACAGTGGCGTAGTGCAGGAAAGGTGTGTATCACACTCCCATGTGTTGTACTAGATGTGCCCACAACTTTATTTGCATGAACTTTAATTGCACAAGTTATAAGCTCGTATTACAAAAATGTGCTAAAAATGTACTACTAATGTATTAAAAAACTTTTTTGTACAACGATTTTGGAATGATCTAAAATTTTTACGTGTGACTGTAAAGTGCACGGAATGAAGGTGTGAGATTGTGTTTATTAAGTAAATTTCAATTGCTCACTCATACTGTAAGCATGGATATTAAAACATATATAGCACCATCTGTTAAATTTTGAGAGGAACTAATGATTTTTCCTAGGTTGATTTTTTTTATGATATAAAGGCCATCAAACTCAAGCTCGGCCAAATACACCTGTGAAAACCCCATTAAACTTTAGTACGTGATGCGTGCGCAAAAAGACAGACAGACATAAATTCCAAAAACCATCTTGATGTGTTCTCTTACTTATCTTATGTCCCCCCGCCCCAATTATCTTTATGCTGACTTTACAGTTTTCTTAAATGTTTAGATTATGTTTAAATAATGACATATTTTGCCTGGTTCACTGGTGAATTCCGTCTCTGGTGAATTTAAACTAGTAATCTGGGACATCCTGGCATCTGGACATAGTTTGTCCAGATGCCAGGACAAGTGATTTGTCCACTATTGTATATAATATATGACAAACAGACCTTCATATTATGTGCAGTTTTCTTGATAAGAAAAAAAATGCACAAAGAGAAGAATATGAATGATATGAAAGAGGTGTTTGGATTATAATTGACAAGCAGATGATTTAATCAAGAAGAGAGAATGAACAAACAAACACGGGCAATTTGAATTCCGGTGCCGTTTAATTTGATGTTGATTATCTGTTGTTGTTGTTGAATTGGTGAGATGCCAGAAAAAAGCAAAATAAAAGCAAAAATAGTTCTCTCACTCTTTCTCTAAATCATTTATCCTGCACAGGGTAATGGGAAGCCTAAAGCCTAGGTGGGGTTCACCCTGGACAGGGTGCCAAATTATTGCAGGGCTCACAAGCACACACTCACCCACGCATTACAGACAATTTAGACATGCCAATTAACCTTTCTTGTTTGGCCTGTTGGAGGAAACCAAACAATCATGGGGAGAACATGCAAACTTCACATATGCAGACCTGAGGCGGGACTTGAACCCTCAACGTTGGAGGTGTGAGGCCACAGTGCTAGCCATTATGCCACTCACTCACTCACTCATCTATACCACTTTATCCTGTATTCAGAGACTGGGTGGGGACCTATCCCCTAAAACTTCCAAGGTGGGGTACATCCTGGACAGGGTGCCAATCAATCGCAGGGCCCACACACATACATGCACACTCTCACGGCAATTTGGGAATGCCAATTAGCCTAATCTGCAGATTTTTGGAAGGAAACTGGAGTACCCGAAGAAAACAGACCAAGCACAGGTAGAACATGCACACAGAGACGGGAATCGAACCCAGACCCTGGAGGTGCAAGACGACAGTGCTAACCACTACACCAACATGCCGCCCACTAAATAAATCAAATTAGCTGACCGCTCAGGACAACATGGATTCACATTCTAACAAATTACCTTACTTCTGTTACATATATAAAGGATAAGGTTGAGGTTATTCATGATGATAGTGTTCAAAGCCTATTCATTCTGAATCTTATTCAGTCTTGAGTAAATCCTGGTAAGGGTGCAAACAATCTATAGATTATCTTGGGAATCCTGGGTGCAAGGACCAGCATTCGATTCAGGGGGCACACCCTGTTGTCCCAAAATAGGCTCCATATCCACAATGAAGTGAGTGGAAACTACAGAACCAGGAGCAAACCCACCCAGACAGCAAGTTGATCTGCCTTTTTATGAAATAATTGGAATAGAATCAGTGTTATCCAACCACATCGCTTCCAATTTATCATGAGATCAGCTCCAAGCTGCCCACCTCGTTTAGCCAGAATTCCTTTTTACTGTAGCTGTAACACCAAGTCACACCAGTGAAGGATTCTGTGGCAGTTTATGAGACTTTCAAACACATCCATAATTCTCATTGTTTTGATCACGGAGAGTGATTTCCAACGGCGTCGGCCTTCATGACGCAACTGCCTTTAAATCTGTAAATCTATTATCACACCATTTAAGAACATGGACTTATTCCATCTTTGTCCATCTTAAATTTGAGCTCTTTTGCTGTCATTCCTTCGAGCTGGACCAAAAGCTTTTGGCCAATTATGGTTTTGTCTTTATCTTCGTTCCTGTCTTTCATGGTGGCTATCATGTGACGGTGGAGGAGTGTTTATAGTCTTGTGGCTTGGTGGTTTCCATCAGGCAGCTAGCAGTTTGCAGCGTGATTCTTTCTGCAGAGCACATACATGGTGTCAGCCAGTAGAATATGAAATTATTGGTGAGAAAGAAAAAGCGCTAAATTATATTATATCATTGGATATGTCAAAGAAGTCAAATAAAGGATTTTTTTTAAAAAGCAGAATCATGTGACCTTTGCATCAATCCATCCATAAATTTGCCGTTTGATGGCAAGCATGTGGCTACTGAAAGACAGTTCTCTTTCTAATTGCACGGCAGAACAAGCAGTCCATAAAGATGTCAAGACATTGTTAAATATTCATGGAGACAAATCGAGTAATGAATTAGTGGATAAATGAGTAATGGCCGGCTAATGTGATTAAAATACGCAAGTAGTGCCCTTTACCAGATCAATCTAGCATTGACTTACTCTAGCTATACATCTTATTCAGACACTTAAAGGTGATTTAAATAGTGTTCTTGGCAGTAAATTGGCAACTGAGGCCTCAGTAAAGGCAAGGAATCACGAGAGGATGAAACTGACACTGGTAAATGTGTTTGCCCTGTTTTTTCAGGATGGGAAACACATGCAGCATGTATTATTGATATACAGCCTTCGTGTGGGACTGGCAGTTTGGCCAAAGGAACGAATGATGAAACGGGGCGATGCCAAACAAGGACAATTCTTTTTAAAAAATTTTTATTTCATCATCATGGTTCTTTACTGATATCCACGTGTCAGCTCTCACTTTTTTGCCATTGTGTTTAATGCTTCATGTTTTAAAAGGCCATACAATCTATCCATTTTAAGACATAGATTCTTTCTCTCTCTCTCTCTCTCTCTCTCTCTCTCTCTCTTTCTGTAGATGTGCTGGATCCCTACTGAGACTGACTTCTTTGCTGCCATTGAACGTCCTCTAATGGACAAAAAGAGAACTGCAGAATAGGAAAATAACATCACAACATTGTAGTAACACAGCATAATACATGTGTTTTGAAAGTATTACAGTTCTAGAAATTTTCCAAAGGAATAAAGTTTGTATTTGCATGTATGTGTGTGTGTGTGTATGTGTGTGTGTGTATGTGTGTGTCCTGTCTATGGAGCTTTGATGTTTCATACTGAAGCTGCTCCACATTTTTAACTCTCTCGTCCCCCTGCAGCTTCATTCATCTGACCAGTTGAGCCATGTCTCGTACTCAGACAGAGCACAACCCCCATCTCCAGCCCCGGCTCCATCTCTCGCTTCTCCTCCACACCTTTTGAAGTTTCAGCTCACTCTTTCACTGATTGTTGCGAGACACAAAAAATATCATCTCTAATATGCAATAAAAAGCAAACCGAACCAAAAAGAAAAGAGTAAATTTATTTACATGGTTATCACACGCTGAAAAAAGGAGACTTGTTTGAACGCTTCAAAGAAAACAACATCTGTGTGTTTGGTCACTATGGGGTGTCTGTCTGATTGACTGAGCGGGCAAAGTTCCCATAGTCCTCTTTGTGTCCGGCTTTTGAAATTCTCCCGGTATGGGAAAAGGAACGCCTGTGGCAGAAGATGATAAATTAGAAATACATCAGTTTCCCCCTAAAAAATCAGTCGATTTATGCGTAGGCTCATATGACATGGGGAGTCGAAATCATATAAAGAGAAACATTGTTGATTCATTACCCCGAAAAAATGAAAGAGGGACAAAAACATCTGATGCTTTTTCGCTTCTCTAGCTGAAGTGATTATGTGCTATTGAGATACAACGTCATGCCGCTCTTCAATAAAGTAATTTAATATATTACAATGGACCTTACGCTATGGGTGTCCTAATGCACAGACCTCCAATCAATCTAAAATAGTTACACGAAATATTGCTTTAAACACAAAACAAATAGTATGCCTTATCATTATGCTGCTATTTATTAGTATTTTTTTTAAGCTATTAGTCTTGCATAAAATTTTGCACTTAGTGGGTGTTTTTTGTCACACTATATTATATACAGTGTATGTTTCTGGAAAAGTTTGTAATAAGATAAAAAAAAATATCTACTACTACAACAACAACAACAACAACAACAATAATAATAATAATAATAATAATAATAATAATAATATATGCTTTGCCATTTTTTCTTCAATTTTTCCATTTTAATCCATTTCTGGATTTACATAATAAAAATGTAATACATATATGTTTACAAAATGCAAACTGTTATGCACAATCGCAAATATGATGGACATGAAATGTTTTGCATGTATTTTTTTTAAAGGGTGAAGAAATATTTATTATAAAGAAAATATATATAGCAATTCTCTCCAGTTCAGAACTTTTCACGAGAAGCATGGAAAGATCTTATATATAAAGTAAACAAACAAACAGCTACAACCACTATTATTATTATTATTATTATTATTATTATTATTATTATTATTATTATCAAGGAAAATCTATAAAGCATTTGTACAAAATCAAGCTGTCTAATATATA
>JAQMYL010000033.1:32283512-32294650 GCA_030014365.1 Clarias pachynema
TATAATTAATAATTACATGATTAAATAAAATAAAGAACAAAAAAAACAAAAAAATTAACTATGTATAATAAAATAAACGACTATAAATATGTAACTAACTGAATAAAAGAATGTACAAACAAATGAATTAAACAAAATAAACAACAATAACAAATTATTTAAATAAATAAATAAATAAATAAGGTTAACGTTGTCACTGTTTATTTGTGACTTATCACCCAGCTAGAATTTAGGGATTTTATTTTTATTTTCCCTTCTAACGTTTGCATCTGAGTCTCTTGTCCGTGTTGTCTGGTTACACACACACACACCACTTCTCTAAGTGAATTTTTGGACTGTGGGACCTCCTTCACAGCAAGAAGTGCATGGCTACATCAGCGAGAGAATCAGGCCTGCAACATTGCTCTCGGGACATTAGGCAGGGCCATCACACACACACGCGCGCGCGCGCGGGCTCGCACGCACGCACGCACGCACGCACACTCACTCACACTAGTGCGAGACGGAGCGCCGACATTTCTCACTTGGTAAAAAAAAAAAAAGTTCGAAGTCCTTATTTTTTTTCCTTCTCTCTCCTGCTTCACTAGTAGTGTACGCTCAGAGTGCTTGACTGCATTGTGTAATGAAGCATTAGAAACATGGCCTTGGTCAGACTACATTTTTCAAGCTGCATGATTCTTTCTTTTCCTGTTTTTTTTTTTTTTTTTTTCTTTTTTTTAAAAGAATGTAAAGCTATCTTTAAAGAAATTCAAGTTTTTCTCATGTAATATGGTGCATCATACAATTGTTTCATACAGTGCATACAGGAATACAACAACAACAATAGCCTAATAATAATAATAATAATAATAATAATACGGATTAGGTGTATACATTGAAGTTATTAACTGTATACATTTACAAATAAATATTTGTATGAATAAAAATTAATGAAAAAGTTTTTTTTTTTAAATAAATTATGACAGAGTTTTGTTTTATATTCTGTTGACATTTATTATATACATTTGTTTAATAGTTATTAACAAATAATATTTTGTTTTAGCTATTTTACATTTTGTGTCTTTTTATTATATACAATTCTAATAAGCAATAGTTTTTTTCTATTTTAATTTTTTTTTTTTTTTTTTTTACTGTTTATTAGATCAACTTGTTTAATGAACAATATTTTATATTTTGTGACTGCTTATTATATGACATTACTTAATGACCAAACAAACAAGTCAATCTAATGCACAAACTAATAAAGATGACCACATGACATTTGAACATCAGCAGAACTGAATAATACAAAAACTTTTTTTCCCTTTTTTTTTTTCTTCCATAAAGACAAAGAAAGGGCACTCCAGGATCATTGGCCCACTTAATGAGGCATTCTAAATAGAACATCTTTCCAAAATTAGATTTCCTGAATAAAATATCAATATTATCCCATAAAGGGGCAGAGATGGAGGTTATGGGACGTTATCGGTGTGCGGTAATATGATTCAGAACGGAGATAAACTCGGCTTTAAGTCTCAATTTGTGCAATGACAGAATATCGTCCCAATGCAGATGAAGGGATTTTCAGAGAAGGTATTAAGACCGAAAGGAGAAAAAAAATGAAAGGACGACTCATTGTCTAGTCGGAGTGAGAAAGAGAGTGAAAGCTTATTGAATCACGGATCAGAGCTGTGTGTGTGTGTGTGTGTGTGTGTGTGTGATACTTTATGCAGCATGTGAGGTCATTTTTGTGCAGTTGTAGCGAGATTGTCTGTATTAAATTCTGCAGGAAGTCATAAACTGCTAATACCTCCACTGTGTTATGTTCATGCAGTAATAGCTTCAATTGCTCTTTGATCTCTGCAAATGTCATTCCGAAGAACATAATCGGTCATAAAATTAGCGTTTCGTGATTGCACTCGGAGCGGTAGGAAATACCATAAAAATGCAGATTCAGATGAAGAAAAAAAAAAAACGAAGACCTTTGCATAAATTATGAAGAAGAGAAAAAAGAGCTGAGTTACCATCTTATTATACCCAAAAGACTCAGAGATGAGATAGCCTGCACAGTGATATATATACTGTATTATAGATTGATTTCCCCCCCCCCCCTAGAATAATCTTCTCCACACATATAATTATGCTTTGTTCTGTGATGAAAACTATACAAAGACCCGAGTTTGCTTTTAGGTTTAAACTTATATACATCACTGATATTATTTTGTGCTCTCTCTCTCTCTCTCTCTCTCTCTCTGTTAAATCAGGCAGTGTGGCAGTGATGCCCTGACTCTCATTGTGATGCCACTGGGCAGTGAGGGGCCTGGGCAGAGAGCAGGAGTGTCAGTTGTAGTAGAGTTGTGTTGAGGGTGTATTGTTCTGTGTTCTACTGCCCTCCGATGGTGGCTTTGAAAGACTTTTAGCTGAAGTGCACACACACACACACACACACACACACACACAGAGAGAGAGAGAGAGAGAGAGAGAGAGAATTATCCATTGACTTCTTTCTTTTGTAAACACCCTCAAATGAATAATGTACTGAATTAGCTCCTCTGCTACTCTGGTAAGAATAGTTCTACATGTCTTGTATTTTTTTTAGGACACACACACATGTGCACATCCGGAAAAATGTAAGACGAGGCCCAGATCTTTTTTTGTTAAGACAGAACAGGACAAGCAATACAGTGCAGGATATTCTACACATTGTTTGCCTTTGGTATCATCTGCATTCTCCTTTAAACTAATTGAAATGTATACATTTGTTTTTAAGAATTTTTGATTTTTGAAAATATATATTATAGGTCCATTATTATACAGTAGCCTATAGAGTTTTATTTCTATAGCACTTTTAACAATAATTACAAAACAGCTTTACACAAATCCAGATGCACATTTATGACCATAACAAACAACCCAGAGGTGATCCTGTCAAGGAAAAGGTGTTTAGGACGTAACATTGTGCTTTGAAACAGATAATTTCCTCTGCAAAGTGTGAGAGTACAAATCATAGTTAAGTTGACCAGTAATCAAAGCAAACTGTGTTCAAAGCAAACATGTTTTTATGATCTCAGAAGTAGCTCCCTTAAGAAAAATAAATAAATAAATAAATAAATAAATATATATATATATACTTAATCACTTTGATTCACAATTTTTCATCTAAAGTACATATTTTTGTGCATTATATATTAAGAAGTATAACATTAAGCTTTGTATTAGAAAAATTTCCTCTTCAAATAGTGAGATTACAAATCATCCTAGTAACGTTGACCAGTAAACAAAGCAAACTGTGTTAAAATGGATCCGAGTAAGAATCCTGGGATGAACACAAGATGAGTTTTTATGATCTCAGCTGCAGTTCCCATCTACTAGCCAAAATTATTATTTTTTTGTTTTGTTCTATTTTGCTTGTTTGTTTGTTTGTTTTACTTAATCATGTCCTTGCTTTATAATTTCCCATCACCCGGACGGGGAAAAAAAAGAAATTGAATCTTATATGCAATCATTAATCCTTTCACTAATCTTGTTCTTCTCCTCTACTCATCATTAACAATCACATTTAGTTCAGCTAGTAAAACTAATCTATATTCTAATCCTGATTCATGAACTTGGCTAATTTCAGTTCAGTCAGGTCCACCATATTTTAATTAACCATGAGGAAATGCGTAAAAGAAAAAAAAAATCGACACACACACACACACACACAGAGAGAGAGAGAGAGAGAGAGTTGTCGCTGCTCTCCTCAGGTTGCCGCACTTCTGAAGTGGTAATTGAAATGACACAGAGACGGTGGGAGTCTTCTCTAACGCGTGGGCACCGTACCCAGCATGGAGACATGGAGACACGTCGCCTGTACCCAGGCATGACTGAGCGCAGAGAGAGCGACATGATCTGGAGGACACCATTACCCTGAAGCTATCCCCGACACACACACACACACACACTTACACACAACCACACACATGGTCCCTAACACTAGCATGACTTTACAATCAATTAAGCTCCACACCACAGCCTTGCTGACTGCAGTGCTACGTCTAAGGGACTCCGATCAGGTCTCTAAAGCCTGTAACAGGGTTAAAGTTCCTCCATCATCCTCATAACCTGTTAGCCATGAGGGGAAGACATATCGGTGCCTTAATTACAAACGTACAGGTCTTAAAAAAAAAATCCAATTATGTTTGCATTCCTAATCACGGTTTATAATTACGCTAAATAAATAAATCAAGGTCGTGCCTTGCCATGACAATGGGATCACCATGGTAATATCACTTTATTAATCACCATGATTACATCAAACTCAGGCAGGTACAGTTCAGCTCCGTCCTTCATTTGAATAATTAACACACTTTTTTTTTTTTTTTTACCTCCCCCCCTCCCCCTCCCTCCCGCCCTCCCTTTCATTCTCTCTCTCCTTCTCTTGCTCTCTCTATCTATTTATTTTAATGCTGCTTTTAATTGCCAGTTTATTTATACGCCGAAGTTGCAGCCATGCATAATGTATTGCATAGTTTTTACATGCGTTTATGAAATTGTCTCATCGAATTACAAATGTTAAGTTTATTTAGGATTAAATTTTAATGGCTCTTGCGATGGCGGAGATTGTTCCAGAAATTGATTTGGGTAATTGTGTCCCCAAGCTATTGCACGGCCCTGGAAGCCCAATTCTCCTGTAAGTGCCTGTCACAGAGCACTGAGAGAGAGAGAGAGAGACTTGCTGCTTCACAGAGCACTGCCACTGGCTTTTACATAAACTCTGAATAAATTCACATTTTTTTGCTATCATTTTAATTTGTTTTATTTTGTTTTATTTTATTTTATTTTATTCTGGCCTATTAAGTCATCAAATAAGTAGCAACTCATAAAAAAAAAACTGTGGAGTAAGTGGGACAACATCAGTGAGTATTAATAATAGCATAAATAAAGCAGGCAGACAGACAAACAAAAAATAACAAACAAACAGAAATATCTCAGAATTTAAGTTACTGTAAGTTTTCAAATACTTTTATTTATTGATTATAACATTAATAAAATGAAATTGTAAAAAAAATTCAATTATTTCATTTATTAAGTAAATATAAATTGTATTAGTACTGTAGTAATTATTTCTTATTTTTCTGTATATTGTTTGTTGTATTATTATTATTATTATTATTAATAATAATAATAATAGTAATAATAATAAATAATAATAATAATAATAGTAATAATAATAACAATAATAATAATTTATTATTATTATTATTATTATTATTATTATTATTATTATTACAGTAGTAGTAGTGGTAATAGTAGTAGTAGTAGTAGTGTAGTTTAAATTTTGTCTATTTCTTATTGTGTGTGTGTGTGTGTGATGTGAAGTTAACATGATTTAGATTGTCACGATCAAAACTTAAATTTGTCTAACTTTTGTAATTGTAGATAGATAGATAGATAGATAGATAGATAGATAGATAGATAGATTTTCAGGAAAAAAAACAGGCTAGTCAACTATCAACACTATGAATATTTTGAAAATGTAATTATGCAGCTAATTTGGAAGGGAAAAATTAATTTCTTTTTAATTTTTATTTCGTGCCATACCATGGGGTGCTTAATAAATTAAGATAAAGAAGGATATTTATTGTATTTATTGTATTCATTTATTCATTTACTTACATACTTACTCGAGGCACCTCCCTTTATTAATTTTCTTTTTTTCTTAAAATATAATCCTTACTTGTTATCTTGTAGAAAAGCTGCATCCTGGAGTTTGGTGTTAAGTTATGATGAATGCTAGCACTCACAGGCAGACTAATATATTGAGAAAAATAATGTAATTAATGAACAGATACACTACATTAAAGCATGATGATGAAGACGTATTAGCAGTGTGAACTGTACACTAAGGACACAGGGAACATTCACATATTTTGGAAACTGTAATCATACTGAATCTGAAACAGAGAGACTTTCCATTTGTAACAGGAGACAACTTTATGTTAAAGCTCAAATACATATAGAATTAACAGGACAGAGTTACAAACGGGGATGTGTGTCACTTGCGTGCATGTGTGTGAGTGAAGAGAGAGAGAAAGAGAGAGAGAAAGAGAGAGAGAGAGAGAGAGAGAGAGAGGGGGGTGAGAGTGAGGCCAGAGGAGCCGTGCCCGGCTGGGGAGATTGGTATGTGGCCGAGGCCACACTGACCGCTGAGGGTCAGAGTTATGAAGTGGGGGCGACAGTCTACAGCACACACACACACACACACACACACACACACACACCAACTGCAACTTCTTGCTGTCAAATGCTCATAACTCTTACTCCTCTTACCTCCTACAGTTCATACAACACAACTCCAGAAGGTTCTGGTGCATGTACTCAACTCCCAAAGTCCTCCACTGGTTTTAGTAAATGAAAATTTAAGTATCTCTCCGGATTACTTATAATCTTCCCATTCTAGGATAATTCCACCATTTAGGATTTCATATTTTATTAACAAATAAATTGTCCAATGCTATTTAGTACAATATTGTTTTTTTAGCTTCTTCTATAAATATCAAAATCCCGAATCAGTTTTTCTCAGGCATATCACAGAGCTGAAATCATCACCCCTCCTCCCAAGCATCTCCTCTGTACCTCATACACCAAATATCAATTAAGCTCCAACACTGGCTGAGAAGCTGATGGTAAAGTTGACAGCAAGGCCACGTAGCCCCCCTTCAGTAACGGCGACTCGTGAGTGCTGGGAGCTCCCCTCCTTTTCTCAGAGAAATTCCCAGCTCTCCCTGCAGGTAGCCCACCCCGGCCGAGCCAGAGGACATGTGTTTTCCACCCCCAGTCGGGTCAGCGCCGGGTTGATCCTTCAGAGGCCGTGATATATATCAGATATTTACATTTTTGAGTTATTGTGTATGTCGCCTGTTCGACTTTTTTTTTTACTTATTTCTCAATTATTCATATCTGTTAGCTTCTATAGAGCCTAGATATCTAGATTAGGTTTGGAGTACACAATGAACACCAATGGTGAGGATATTGATTAACCATGATATTGCCAGGCCAACTTTAATTTTGAAGGTAATAAATCAGTCAATGTCCAACCTCATGTGACCTGTTTTTAGAAATGTTTAGAAGTATGCACATGCAAGTAATACATTTATAATAACATAACATTATAGAAACATTCTATTAAACTTTTTTTTTGGGGGGGACTGAAAAAAAAACAATACTGTAAATGTAGGTTTTAATCATTAAATTAGAGACCTGACTTTGTCTTGGCTATTGATTCAACTACTTAAAGTCTAAAGCATCATAGTAAAGCATAAATTTTATCTCATAATTACGATGAATTAGGATTTTATTTAGGAAGTACACTGAAATGCAGTGTAAATGTGTGTGTGGAAAGACTGAGGAATGTGGATCTGGACCCACTAATGGCTCCTGGAGGTTAAAAAATATGCTTTAAAAAATGGTGAAGATATTTTCTGACCTCGTCTGTAGTAAACTGTGAAAAAACATACTTTACATTAGTAGTCCCTTAACTTGCATTACTCACTGCATTTGTTAACATTAAAAAGCTTTGAAATTCATGATTAATGTATTACTAACTATAAGCAATCTTAAAACATGAAAACAAAGAAAGCATGTGTATTTTTGTGACATTTACATAAAAGTTACGTTTTTAAAAATACATAAATAAGGAAAATAATTCATTGCAGCAGCATCCTAAATGTTGATAATGACTGACGTCTCCAGATTCTGTTCTCGTCTGATCATCCTGAGTTCTAAATGACACTGTTAACATCTGCAAACGTGTTTGTAAAAGTGTCGATCATCAATATTTTTGTACATTGAAGTGTTACATGAGATTTTTTTTAATTTTGACATTTTTCTCAAAGTATTTTCTTTCTTACTGTGTATAATCATGCCACTAAAACACATAAGCATGTGTCTATCTGTGTCTATCAATGCTGTCTGTGTGTCTGAGCTTCTCTGGATCTCCACACTTGATAGATTAGACTCTGAGCAGTTGAGAAGACTGCTGGCATGCCAGACGCCTGCTTTCTGTTGCCTTTGCAACTCAATCAGTGACAGACGCCATCTTAGTCTCAGGACATATATGTTCTGTATTTTACCCTCGTTCTTTCCTACTCCCTGTGTTTGAACTTTGACCACAGAGTTATGAATATTGGCTTTGAAGCGAGAGGAGAATGTGAGGGGCGACCATTAGACACATGATATTCCTGTTTGAGAGCAGCTTCATGTTTTTAATCAGAGTGAGGGAAATCGCTTTCCACATGACCCTTTTAAAGTTTTTTTTTCTTCATCAGACAGGAAATAACAGTGTATTAAATACATTGAAGGCTAAAGAATAACAGTGTAAGTTATTTTAACTCATGTAATCTTGCACATGAACTTAGTTATGTTTTAGTTGAGGGGCGGTAATCTAATTGACCTAAACATTTATTTAAGTCTTAGAGCGTATTATAATTATTATTATAACACATCCACTGAGTTTCCTGAAAGGATCATAATGGCAGATCTTGTTATCTACTATAAGGATTAATAACCAAACAAACGCACAATCAATCAAACACATATTCAACTAACCAACCAATCAAACTTACAAATCAAACATAAATTCAACCAACCAACCAAACAAACAAAAACAAAATCAAACATACATCCCAATCAATCACCCACCAAACACACAACAAATATATATGCAACCAACCAACCACACAAACATACATCCAACCTACCAGCCAAACACAAAATCAAACATACATACAATCAAACACACAATTAAAATACATTCAACCAACCAAAAAAAAAAAAATCAAGCATACATCCAACCAACCACACAATCAAACATATATCCAATCAAACACACAACCAAATAAACACAATCAAAATACATTCAACCAATCAAACAAACATAAAAATCAACATCCATCCATCCAACCAACCAAACATACATCAGACCGACCAAATATACAGCCAACTGATTAAGCAACAAACCAACTAACCAATCAAATAGGACATTACTACTACCAATACCAATACTACTTCTAATAATAACAACAATAATAACAATAATAATAACACTTATAACAATTATCATTATAATTTAAGCACTTAAATATAAATATTAGTATACCATACACCTACTGTACAAGTGTAGTGCCCCTTTTTAAAGCATGTTTTGTCTTAACCCACAGTGTCTGCAGAAAAATAGACAGCTAAAGTTAAGTAGACAGACAGACAGACAGACAGACAGACAGAAACAAGGGCATTACACGGTACAAAGTGCTAATGCCTGCTCCTCATTGTTCCACCAAACAATAGATTTTTTACAAGATATCTGTATCTGAAGACCTAGGATGTGTTACATTTTCTTTCTTTTTTTCTTTTCACACACACACACACACACACACACACACACACACACACACACACACACACACACACACACACACACACACACAGTGAAAGCCTCTTGCATGACAGTGCCTCTTTAGTGTTTGGAAGGCGCAGCAACACGCTGAGTACGGCTCTCAGTGGGGGGCGCCACCGGGGGATCGTTCTCTCGGCCCATCTCGCTGCTTGGAGCTGAAAGACCGAGACGGGATATTGAGGAGGAAAAGCTGCGTCTCCCCCTGAAAAAGAAAGAGAGTCGCCCTGTCCAATTTCAACTCATTACCACCAAAGGAATAAATAGAGAAAGATGGTGTGCGAGGACAAACTAATGGATCTGAGTAGACCCCAAAATGACACGTATACCAAAGATGCCCCAAATCAGAAGGTATTTGGGCATATTCTGGGGGCCTCATGTGAAATATGAGATAATGGTAAGACGAAGGGAGGAGCGAGAAGGAAAGAAAAAGGAAAAGCTGCATCAAGGACTCTCAAATCCCTCAGGGGGAAAAGTGTAATTTTTTAATCTTAATAGCAGGTGTCTGATTGGACAGGAGCACTCGTGAGTTTGATTACGGAACAGAGTCATCCAGTTTATCCCCTATGCCACCCTCATCTTCATCCTGCTCCTCTTCTGGTCTGCTGACCAGATGGAGAGTCCATGATAAGGCCTGACTTAATGGAGCAACTTGCACAAGACACTCTAGGAGACTGAATGTAACACGATGGATTTAGAATGAATGCAAGTGACTTCATCCCCACTGGACTGGAGCGTAAATGACATCAAATTGAAATAGAAGGCGATGACACCTGTAGCGTGTACTATAGGGAGAGAGAGAGAGAACATGAGAACGAAAGAAGAGTGAGGCCTGTGCTTGGTCCATCACAGCAGTGCTCTGTGAATTGATGCTTCCAAAGGGAGAGAGACATTACACTGAGCTGAGTTTCCTCAGACCTCCTCATGACCTTTTGTCTTCTCACTCATACTCACTCAGGGATGCTGTTGCCCCAGTAGCAGGACAGAACAAAAACAAACCAAACAAAAAAATAATCCCCAAATGAAACTTTTGTTTACATGGTTTGAGGTTTTTGAAAAATAATAAATAAATAAATAAATAAATAAATAAACAGCGTTCTGACCTTCAAGTAGAGTCTTGTGAAAGGCCTTCATTAAGCCACGAGTGCTTACGGATTGCAGCTCCGGCCGGCGAGGTCTGGGTTCGCCTCAGCTGGGGTGCGCGCACACGAACTAATTTAGCCAATTAGACAAGGGCATGATTAAAGGTGGCCAGATTGAGGGAGAGCTGTACTTGGCCTTTGGCCAGGACACTGGGGTTAGCACCCCTGCTCCCAAGCTCAAAATGCTGTGAGGTTCTCTAATGACCATCAGGCTCAGGAGCACTAATCAGCCCTGAGAGAGAAGGAGGGAGAGGAAAGAAAAAGAGTAAGAAAGAGAGAAAGAAAGAAGCTTTTGTTTATAGTCAATTAGTTATAAAGCCGTCATGTTCTGTATTTATTGTATTAATCAGTTTACACTTGGACATGTTGATTTACATCTAATTTATTGATAAAATGTTCCAAATGTTATATGCAAAAGTACTAAATATGTGTTACATGTGTTACCCCAAAAAAATCACACTAAGTATAAATATTTTATATAGTAAAATAAAAAATTAAATGGTTTTCATTTAATATAATATAATATAATATAATATAATATAATATAATATAATATAATATAATATAATATAATATAATATAAT
>JAQMYL010000033.1:32294778-32316769 GCA_030014365.1 Clarias pachynema
ATATAATATAATATAATATAATATAATATAATATAATATAATATAATATAATATAATATAATATAATATAATATATGTTATGGATCCAGAGCCCTGGCACACCATGCATGAATCAGGGATCCTTACGCACACACACACACACACACACACACACAGGTTATTCAGTCAATCCACAGACTGGCATTGTTGAAAGTAGGAGGAAACCGGAGAACCCAAAGGAAACCCTTATGGACATGGAGACCATGTGAAAAAATATCTGAACCAGGAACTAATTAAAACAAAAGCATTACAAACAATATTTATATGTATATTTACCACTAAGACTTTGTCCATATTTGGGAAATGAGGAATGTACATAAGGTGGAAGTCAATAGATGTTATACTTAAAAGTCTCGTAAGACCTGCTGTTGAACATGTTTCATTCCATTGTATTTGTATATCAAATGAATGAGCTGAATTTTTTTCTTTAACATATCACTAACACTGTGTAGTTAATAAGTATTAAAATGGTTAAAGAAAAAGTTCCAATAATCAATCGTCTTGACTATGAAAGGTTAATTTAAAGTAATAAAGAAGGAGAAGGAGAGCCAAGAATAAGATGCAAAACCATTTAAATAAATACAAATGTGCATCTTTACAGTGATAAAAGAGACAAATACTTGATTCAGATCCATCCCGTGTATTTACTAGATTACATTTGTTAATCAAATTGCATTTGTTCTTAAAAAACATACATAAGAAACACCAGGAAGTCTGTTTTCCCTTTTTTTTTTTTAAGGAAAATAAATTACTGTTGTATGTAGTCCAGTAATTGATGTCACACTTTGATATGAAGACATGGAGATATTGTGATTTGAAGAGATATTGAGATTTTAAGTTTGAGACCCATTACTATAATGATTTTTCCCCCCCATAGACATTCTCTAGCTGAGATGGTGCTTGGCGGTGGAGTGAACATGTGAGTGTCCGACAACAACGGTACACCGCGAGGCTGAACTCAATAGATTTCCTCTCCATGTCTGAGTCTCGTTCTATTCAGAATTGATTGTTCTCAGCTTCCTCGGTGGAGGACACAATTACCTTTTCTCCCGTTCTGGAGTGTCAGTCAGTTCTCATGAATAATGAAAGCCTGACATTCTGTTACCGTTACCTGCCGCTTGTAACCAGTCAAACCGTAAAAAGGTGTTTATCTGCGCTCCTTGCCATTTCAAATGTTAAATATTAAGAATTAATGTGCATGATTAAGATACTTTAAAACCTGGCAAATGGTATATTTAAATATTAAGTCACATGTAATTAAGGAGACAGAAATTTTCATTCCTGTAGTTAGGGGCAATTATAACAATTTCCATCAAGGGATTTCTCAGCTTGACTTTTTTTTTTTCCCCATTCCGAGGCTATGATGATTAACATTACAGCTAATTGAAGTCATTTCCTTAGGCTCGGGGTACTTCTCTCTGCCTTTGTCCTAGAGGGAGTCCTAACACTCCAAAGCCTCTGTGCTGAATTTCAATGAAAGATTTTAGGCATGTTCCCTGCCACACACTCACACAGGCCTCATTTTATTGTCTGTTGGAGTGTTTCCACCCATTGGTTTGAGAGGTCAGGCTTCCGTCTGGAGCGATCGGCTGATGGCTGTGACCCAGCGGGTGGACAGTGAACCACAAGCCACCATCCCTTTTCCTGAAGCTAAAACTGAGCTAAAACCACTTCAGCGTCTCTGCAGAAAATGTAAATTTATCTGCGCTCATTTCCTCCTCATGATGACCACTCGCCGCTCAGCCTGTAGTCTCAATTACGTTGTGGGATGATATAAAAAATTTATGGTACAATAATTGCAGAATGTCGTGATTTTAGAACATCACTGTATCTTTTACAAATGACAATATTAGAAGCAAATGCAGCATAAGTGAAGATCATTATCATCATAATTATATGCATTTTTTAAGACTCTTGTGCCATGTTTAGCACTAAAATCATCAATTATTACATAATTGTTGATACTCTTAAATCATAACATGAACAATCTGAATATGTTAAATTTGACTGGGATTCCCAGTAACAGTAACTTTGGCAGTCTAATTTAAATCTCAGGTTGTGTTCATGTACTCGTTCTAATGAGGGCAGGGTAGGACACACAGAAAATAAATAAATAAATAAATAAATAAATAAATAAAAATGGTATATTGGTTAAAAGTAAAGTGTCTATGAGGAGGAAAAAAGTGAGAGGCTTGTCAGTGAATTGATATTTAGCATTTGATTGGTGGACATTCCACAACTTTACATCCAAATACAAATTATAAGAGGAATACAACACTTTGGGTTGGGCTATTGTAGGAAAGTGACTTTAGAATGGTAAAAAAAAAAAAAAAGTTGTAAATATCTGCTTAAATGTTGATGATTTTCCTAAAAAACACACCACATTTTAACCCTTAATCTAGTGAAGAACCATATTTGGTAGTTTTTGAGTGACAGTATCAGTACCTCAGGATTTAAATAAATGTGCATTTAACCCTTTCTGTCTTTTATTTGTTTTACTGTAAACACACATGGGTGAGGAACCATACAGTATATGGTAACTTCACTGACCTTGATTTGAACTTTAAAATGACAATGACTTTTTAATCAGTAAAAAATAAAAAATATATAATCTGATAAAGTCTGAAAATTTTTAAAGTTTGAATTTCTAAGTATTTCAATGGGTTATAAGTATTATAATGGGTTAAAATCATTATGTATTTGTTGGTGAATTATAATTAAAACAGGAGACAGGCTAAGTATTTAAAGTTAAGGAATTTGTCTGAGAAACCCTGACTGGTTCTCTGGCATTACAGGAATGTGAATGAACATTCTTCAAACCATCCGAACCTTTAGGCTGATATATCTCAGGCTGCCTTTGTTTTCCATCATGTAAACAAATAAATTTGCCTGTTACTATATTACATTATGTGGGTAAAATAAAATTAAATGTACTTGTTACAATATATTAGCAATTATGTTTTGCAGATAATGTTTTATAATTGCACTTTCAACATTTGGTTTATACTATTGTTACATGGGTAATTACTATTTTAAATTGATGATTTTACATAAATTATGTAGGTCAATAAAGTCAATTTTGCTTTATATTACAAATTTAATTATTACTTTATGACAGAAAGGTAATTATTTATTGCATAAGTAATAACAAGTACATTACATTGGTAATTACATTATTTTTCCCAGAGCAATTGCCACTTTACCTAGGTAATACTATTACTTTGTTAATTTTAATGTTGCATAAATCATTACAGCATTCTGTTATGATAGGAATGGAAATGTAATTTTTACTTTCATTACATCACATAGTTATTTATTATATTGCATTACTTTATGCAAGTAAAGTGAGCAATTGTTACTTTATGCCGTGTAAGTAATTGCCACTGTAAAATAAGTAATCAGTAAATCACACTGGCAATTATTACTTTACTATCTCTACAAATTTCAGTGTAATAACTATAACTATAAGGTAATAGTTACTTTTTGTAGGGATAATAAAGTATTACTATACTTATAATTATTACATTTATACATTTAAAATGAGACATTATACATTATAATGTAAAGTAACTACTACATTATAACTTTAACATAAGAAAATAAATATTGCATGAAATTTAAATGGTCAACTATTCCATGATAATTTTTATAACATTACATTAATATAGTAATTATTAAATAAATCTACATTGGTATCTATCTATCTATCTATCTATCGACAACAGGCAATGTAATTATTATATAACATTACAGTTCCACAGTGGTAAAGGAATCAATACCATTAACATTAGATTTATAAGTCACAGGAGTTCTTATGTACTTTAGACTGCACCCTGTGTCAGAAATGGTGTGTATTTACCACACACCTACCCATGCTGTGGACTTCTAGCAGGTTACAGACAAAACCAAAATAAAGAGAGCAAGAAAGAGGTCAATAAAAGTTGGTGCTAAAAGTTAAATTCTGTAATCCGAAAGCCAGCACCAAAGTTGCTAAAAAGCCCTAATGGTGACTATGAATTATCAGAATAGCTAAGTATTGCAGTGTTAACAGGGAAGTGGTGAGTATAAGGAGCTAAAGTATAGCCAAGTCAAGTACCAGTGACGCTGCCACTCATACTGATATACCGCCTCTTCCTACTGGGACAAGCATTCTGGTTAGAAAGTGTAGCATACTGAGCAGCAAGTCCATTAAAGTTATGCATGATGTTTTCACAAGGCATGCTGCGTGATAGGCTGCATATGTGTGGATGGAATGTATCAGGAGAAACCTAAAATAAATAAATAAACAAATTAATTAATTAATTAATAAGCAATAAATAAATAAATTCAAGAGTTCATTGATAGGGAAGAAAAACCTAGTTTCAAAAACAAAAAAAGGAAAAGAAAATTATGCTAGTAAAATCGACAACATCTGGTTAAGAGAATAAATATCAAGATTAAGCTGAAGGTTGACGTCTTGTGTACAGTGTGTGTTTGTGATGTTCAAATGAGCGGCAGAACAGACAGACGGGCAGATGAAGGGAAAGAAAATCAGTAACAGTATTGCAAAAGGAAGAAAACAAAGAAAAAGTGTGTGTGTGTGTGTGTCTGTGTGTGTGTGTGTGTGTGTGTGTGTGTGTGTGTGTGTGTGTGTGTGTGTGTGTTTCACACAAGAATAAAAAATACATTTTACACTGTATAGAACTCTGCACAGCAGATAGATAGATAGATAGATAGATAGATAGATAGATAGATAGATAGATAGATAAAAAGAGAGAGATATGCAGTAATCTTCCCATCTGGCTAAAAGACTAAAACCACAAATTCTACATCTGTGTGTACACTTAAAATGAATGTGTGTCATCTTAAAATAAAATGTCAAATAAAACCATAAGAACCTAATTCTGGGTGGAAAAGAAACACACCAGGACAAATCCTGAATCCAGTGTTCCAGACCTCTAAAAGCTCACCTCAGCCTGAAAAACACACACAAGCCCTGATTAACACGCACACACAGTCTCACACACAGATGGCCGTAACCGTGTGGAATGATCTCAGCAGTTGTCCTCTCTCTCAGTATTATTACAGAGGGAAGCCGAGTCAGATTGCACTGATGATACATGGGAGGCGCTTTAGAAATAAGTAACTTCTCTCACTTTTTTTTCCCTCTCTTGCCTTTGCATGAACGTTGCATATTGACCTTGGCATTTCTGACAATAGCATCCATCATGAGCATGAAGCCTTTCCAACAGGCTGAGCCGGCCTGCTCCTGCGCCAGCGGCACGGGATGAAAGACTAACAGCAGCCGATGGACTGCTGACTTTCAGGGACACACAAACAAACCCCAGTTTTTCCTACATGTTCAGGGGGCTTTCAAGCTTGAAACTAAAAAGATTAACGATGCCGGATTAGTGGGACTTGGATCGATATCTCAAAATCACAGCATGGAGGAATGTGAAAAAAAAACTGAGCAGGTTGTGAATATTATAAAAAAAAATAATAAAGAAAAAAAACTGGAAATAAAAATACCTCCTAAAAACAAATCTGACTGTAATACTGTAAATTGAATTGGTATAAATAAATCAAAACAGATTTCAATTGTATTTAAAATCTGTTAATATTTTTATATAATAATATTCATGTGTATGAAGAAATGGATGAATAAAGAAAAACAATGCAGAACATTTATTAGACATTGGTCCTCTCTGATGTTGCTTTGTTTTTTGTAATTTTGTAGTTTGTGGTTTTTTTTACATTTATTAATCTAGTTTGCTAATTTCAATAAAAAATTCACATCATTTTAATTTTTTTTACTTTATTTCAATATTTGTCTTTTGTATGTATGTATTTATTTATTTATGTATTTATTTATGATGTATTTTTTAATCTGATTTCTGTACCCGTCTATCAGTTGGTTTTATAAACTTTATATAGACAACTTTATTTGATTAAGCTTTTGTACAGCGATTTGGTCAACGTTTTATTCTCGTAAATGTTCTTTCGCAAGAAACTTGACTTTAATTACTTTCGTAGGCTAAAACTGAATTCAGTTGCTGTGTTTCACTTGGACTCATCTTAAAGTCCATTTGGTTAAAAACATCTGCCAAAATGCCAAAATAAACAAACAGGAACGTAATTTTCATCCGAGCAAAGTGAAGCCCAACATATTGAGTGTTCTAACGCCAAATATTACATTTTCAACATCTTTTAAACAAACATTCTGGTCCTTTTGCACCAAACTACAAAACGGTGATAAAGAACCAAGAGCATCAGGATCAATTTTAAAACTAAGATCATATTCTAGTTAACAACCTTGAAAATTCCCATAGTGTTATTTTAAAAAACAGCCTCGGTGTACTTTCCAATTAAAGATAAAAATACGGATGGCTCTGTGTGTTTGAGTTCAGCGTCATTTTTGCCCCTTGCCGAGTGTGTAAATACTCTAATGGACCCTGCTGATGGTGGAGAGTGTTAACAGCCCATTGCAGTGTGGGTACAGTACGTGAAGGTAAACAGAACAGCCATGGCACAGTGCTGGGTGGGTGTGTGTGTGTGTGTGTGTGTGTGTGTGTGTGTGTGTGTGTGTGTGAGGGAGCAGTCACCGACCTCTGCCTGTCCTGCTGAGCACTGGGAGAAAGTGGTAAACTCAGACAGTGAAGCATTGTGCTGGCCAGAACACACACACACACACACACACGTTCATTTAAACATTTACTCATATTAAAGCACCTCAGTTTTTCTACAAGCTTGTAGACAAAAATGTACTTAAGTTCTGCCTAAACAAGTGGAGAATGGTTGGGCAGGGATTTATATAAAATCCATTATTGAATATTTATGAAAATACATTATGTTCTGTTAAAATCAGTTAACTTTAGTGGCTGTTACGATTAGAGCATTTAAGGAAAATACACTGAAGTTTCTTTACATTGGATATAAATCAAAATGGCTGCATGTCTACATTAAATGTTTATTATTTACTATAAAATATTGCATCAGTGTAGTCAAAAGCTGTAAAAAAAAAAAGAAAAAAAAGTGAATGGAGTGTGTGTGTGTGTGTGTGTGTGTGTGTGTGTGTATATATATATATAATTTATTTTTACAAAATACATAATTACATTAGTAATAGTTGTTTATTACTTATTTACAACAATAGTTGTTTTTCATAATTATTTTATAAAATTCAGTTATTTATTTAAAAACCTCAATAATAATAATAACACAATAATAATAATAATAATAATAATAATAATAATAATAATTATAAATCATTCCTTAATTCATTGAGTGACAAATTCATTGAATTTCAGATAAAAAAAAAAACAATAGCAAAAACACACTACACATAAGCTTAAGCTAACTTTTTCCCATTAATTAGAAGCATATAAATAGTTAGTTCAGCGAGTCTCACGGTGAAATAACATTTTGTTTCTTTTTCCATTTCCTTATTAAACTCAGCATGCTCCTGTTTTCCACAATCTATTTTTATGGTCGGACGACGGGATCCCGAGTCATGACTGAGCCTGCATGTCCCCGAAAGATCATCGTAACCCCGCGTAGCTTCTTTGAACGACCGTACGATGCTCCTGGGAAACCTGGTTCTGGGATGTTATAAAGATTTTATCTTTGTCATTTCATGACCAATGTCCTATTATGTGAGTCCTTTAGAATGGTTTCTGATTAAGTCATCACAAGTGCTGAGCTTTGTCTGCGCAGACGCATGGTGCAGATGTTAAGCGGTCATTTTTTTTGAAGAAGAAGAAGAAGAAGGAAAGAAAAAAAAAAGTGGGGTCTGGCTTTCTTTTCCAGAGAGGCGCTAGCTAAAATGGAGAGGGCTTACTTTCCAATTCAGGAGAGACGACTACACAGTTCCTGAAACGCAGGCGTAGAGTGCCCTCTAGCCACTGATGGTGAAACGGCACGTGAGCGGCGGCGCCTGAAGCCGTCTGGGCGCAAGGCCTCGACCAGCCCCGGCAGAATTTTAATAGAAACCAAGCATGAAAGGCGGCCTTTGCTTGAAAGGCTTCATCAAGTGTGACCAAGTAGCATCAGCAGTAACCCATGTTATACAGGCCACAGTTATGACCCTCTCAAAAGGCTGCCCAAGAGGAGGCGCCCTCAGAAGTTCACCACCTTCCCCTTGAAGCGCGGCCGGCCCTGCCCCGCAGGAGGCGGATAGGGCCTGCTTTGAAAAATAACACCTTTGTGATCCCTCCTGTGTTGGAGGATACAGCGTGGTCTACAGATGGTACGCAAAGAGAGAGAGAGAGAGAGAGCAGTACTCCGAAAACCAGACACAAGCCTTTGAAATGATGCCTTTCTACCAGACACATGCTCTCATCAGGCCTCGAGATGACACCTCCTGCTATTTTATGGGACAGTGACAACGGCTTAGGCTTATAACATTTGATTTTAGGGCTGAAACTTCTAACACTGGCGAAAAGATTTCACAAGGATGGTGTCGCTCTCAATGGCGATGCCTGACTTAACTACATGTTTACTGGAATTGGGATAAAATAAACGTCTTTAAAATAAGAATTCGGATCGGCAGTTGCGTTCGGGTGTAGAAATCAGTCGCAAAAATCCAGATACGAGGCGATGTTTCAACCTGGCTTCATGTCATAAAGCAGCCTGTAGACTGAAAAGATATTAGGAGAAACAAAAGCTAAGGCAAAATGACTGCACACTCGACTTCGATAAATCACAACATGGCGGCCATGGTGACAAGCTGACAGGGCATCTCCTTCTGCCCCACGTGTGCACTTGTTTGTGTCCCTGATACAGGGCTGAACTTGTAACCTCGACGCTCTAAAATGTTTTTTTTTGTTTTTTTTGTTTACCCGTGCTCTGTAAAGCTGCCTTCGACCCCAGTGTCCCGATCCCAGCGCTCAGCAGGTCCCTCGCTCCATCCAGCTCTCCAAAAGGTGATCTGCGATAGACTTGTTTTTCTTTCCATGCTCCGAGCTCACCACAGTGTATTTTGATATTCTCAGCTTCATTTGTACCCTGATGTCACTTTATCTTCATCAGTTTAATATCCTTTTACTTTTTTTTCCCCTTTCCCCTCAAGAAACAAATCTCGAGTTAAAAATGTGAGACAAAGAATTTCAAACTTCAGCAGCAAGATCTCCGCACGCGGCCTGACATGACGTGACGTGACATGACGTGATGTTACGTTGATGTGCGAGATAGATAGAGTTCCAGCATGTAACCTCAGTGTGCGAAAGAGAGAGCGAGAGAAAGAGTGCGAGCGTGCCTTGCTTTGTGCCCGTGTTTGTGTTTTTTTCCAAGCCAGTTGGCCCCGCTCTATTCAAGGAACTTCACACCACTCCCATCCACTTCTCACCCAGGAGAGACGCCGCTACACACAGAACATAAATTAAGGCGGCAGGGGCAGGAAGGGGAAAAGGAGGAAGAAAGAAAGGGGGGAAAAAAAAGACCAGCCAGCGACTCATTTCCATCTTCCATTTTCATCTCCTATTAGCACGTATTCGATCATATAAGCGAGGAAGAAAACAGTCACCGAGCTGAGTCTGCTTTCAGGAAAGGGAGGGGTGAGAGAGAGAGAGAGAGAGAGAGGGTTTTTTTTTCCTAGCACAAAGACATTGCAAGCAACTTGGTGCAGCCATAAAGCATTTGTCTGCTAATTCACAAGGGCTGTGATATGTTATTTTAATGAGCATCACCAGAGCGCTGCTTAATCTAGCCGCCGCCACCGCCGCCGCTCTGGAAGTGTGAGGAAGGCAAGAAAAAAAACAAAAAAACAGGCCTTAACAGTAGTAGCGGTGATGACGAAATTCACATGACGCTCTGTCAAGTCCTCCGTGTGGCCTCGTTCTCAGAGAAATGACCAGGAATGAAGTAACAAAAGAAAGAGATTCAATTTCCTCTTACACAGATGCATTCGTTTATTGAATTTAGATTCAAATTCAAATTAGGTGCTGAATTCTTAAACTTCCGAATACAATTAGAAATACAACATCGCCAGGTTATTATTTTTTTTTGCCTTCACGTCTCTCTTACAGTACACCACATATGATATGATATGATATGATATGATACTGATGTGTTATTTTTTTTCTCTCCCCTGAACGCATTCCTGTCGCAATTTAATTGTCCTCACACATTCAGCGTAATCTTGTTACAAATAATGTCTGCCTAAAGATAATTCTGTTAACAAACATCACAAAGGCAGCGGCATAATTCCATTGTAGGCAGATGCGCGAGGGACCATATGGCCGTGCACTTATTTTCTCATTTCATACATGCTTCTTTTTGACATCAATAATTCCTCGGTATCCAGTAGCGTCTGGATGCTTTCCAAAACAATTATAAAGTTGCCGTGGAAACTGAGGCCTCCTGCCAAAACGAACCATACTGTCTCCGCTTGGAGAGAGAAGACACAAGGACAAAAGGAGGGCAGGGAGGGGGGAAACGAGAGCGAGAAAGAGCGAAAGAGAGTGGGAGAGATGAGACAGAAAACTGTGTTACAATACAGGCTTTGAGAGCACAATATATGACACTGCATGTACTGTATGCGTGTGGGTGTGTTCGCGTGTTGTGCCGATCTTGAGAAAAACGTGTCGTCTCAGAGTGGGATCGCCCCCTGTGAGCCGGCACGGGGAGCCCACGGTGAGCTCCGGGACCCGCGCGAGTGTGTATAGTGCTGCACAGAGGTGTTGTTACGAGTGGGAGTAATGTATTGTAACCTTATGCTAAGCTAATGAACAGGAAGATGAAGGCGCGGTAATAGACACACTTTTGCATTCATCTTTCGCTTGCTCATTATGGCCGAGGGTGACAGCCTCGTTAGGAAAGGATGCCAGATTAGCCACGTGAACAAAGAGCACAAGTTTCAGACAGTATGTCTGTTTCATGAAACACACATGCACACTTTTATTTATTTTTTTATTTTTATTTTTTTTACAGGATACCCATGTGAGTAAAACCTTCACAGTTTCATTCAAAATGACACAAATGCATGCACACACAGATTTTGTTCTCAGTTATATAGTACATTGTAGGCAAACATACACACTTTCTCTCTCCCTCTCTTCGAATAAAAGGTACATACTGTAGTATGTGTTTCTTTCAAAGCGTTTCAAATTTCGTTTCCTATTCTTATGTTAAAGTAAAAAATGCACTACAAACACAAACATGAACTAAAAGTAGCCAGAATTCCTAACGGATATAATGTTACCTAGCTCTAAGTTTATGAAAACAGCTTTGATGCTTATACAGTAGATAAAATAGTTATGATATAAACTGGTGCAATAAATTCATCTACCAACCCAACATTTTGTACTAATATCAAAATTACTGGTACCGAATATTAATCCAAAACATTCGACCAGTGAGAATTCTCCGCTTACTGAGATTTTTCAATATTGCATTGTTTCTGTAGTTAGGTATGAAGGGACTTCTATACCTGACACAGGCAGAAGTACACATGTAGTTATACATGTTAAAAAAAAAACATTTTGTAATATGTTTTTTTAACCTTTATGGAAGGAGTCTCCGGTGTTACAGTCGAGGGTGTGAAGACATGGGACTCATTTTCTGACACAGGAAAGCAGTATCAGTCACGACTGATAAAAAAAACTGTTAACAAAAACCAACTTGTTTTATAAACATGGATACAATGTATAACATTTTGTTCTTTAAGGAATTTTAAAAAATGAACCAAGTCAAACCAGGACTTTTGATTGTACAGAATAACAGAACACAGTTATGAGAGTCTCTACATAATCCACTGCTACACTAATGCACTTATCCCAGTGTTTCACTAGTGTTTAGTTCCATCAAGGTAGAAGGTTTTCTCAATACACCAGAGCCATGATCGTACTGCCTGTCTGATTCATGTCTGAAATGATGGCTTCCAAGGAACTCCTTTAATGGCCCAAGCATGTGTAAATGTTTAGGAGTAAGGTCGGGACTATGGCAATAACTCCCAGCTGAGTTCCTGTAATGTGCAAGTGGTGTTGGTGAACAATTGTGTGTACAGTTCCAACAGACAGCTGCATCTCGTCTGCAAGTTGGTGAAAAGTTATCCATCGATTTTCAAGGATTAAGCGCTCCACTTGCTGAATGTTCATGGGAACAACAGCAGTGAGCTCTGTGCCACATTGGCTGAACGGATGAACAGATTTTTTAAAAAACATTTGCATTTAAAACATGTTAAGGTTTTAACTGTGGCTAAGAGGCTCATCGCCATACTGCTTGAAGTTTCCGGGAAAACTTTAATTGCTTTTCCACCTTCATTCACAAGAACTTTAACCACAAGTTCCGGTGTGACTTGAACACCTCTCTTAATTGCTAGCAAACTGCTGCGGCTTCAAAGCAATAAAACACATCGAGAGATGCTGCTACATCACTTAAGCACTGATCATTTTCTTCTAAAGTCACAAGATGTTTCATTTTACTTTTGGAAAATTTCTGGAATTTCAGGAGTATATTTTTTGTTTCGGCCCCATGCTGATAAAGAATCAGTTTGTAAGTAGCAACAAAACCAACACCCTGCACAAATGTTTCTGTACATTGATTTCCTAATCACATATCTGATTTACTCAAACCAGCTAGGTTCTCTTCCTTTCACATTCCCTGAGTTTTTTTTTTTTTAAATACTTCCCCAGTATAAATGTATTATTTCAATATCAAACTCATTAATTAAAAGTCTACAATAACATAATTGAAAAGAATGTGCTTAGATTTTTAGACGAAAGAAAAAAAAAAACACTTCATCTTTAAATTATAGAATATTATAATAAAATATATGTGGTAAAAACAGTGTATGGTGTGTACAGTATAAGTGGAAATAACTAATCAATCTTTCAAACACCTCTTTCTCCAGGCAGACAGTGTGTAGTGTGACGTTATGCAACAGTAACAAATCCAGGACCACATCATTATTTGCATTGTGACGTGATGCATATACTTATTTACATTTACCTTGTTATTTTTGCAATGTTTTTGACTCATTTTGTTCCCCCGTGATATATTCAGTAGGTCGCTGTGTTCTTCATTAATGTTGTTTTTTTGTATGTACTGTATATGTGTGTGTGTGCATGTGCGTGTGTGTGTGTGAAAAAAATCTGGCATCTTTAACTGAGACAAAATTTCTGAATGGCTTCCTATTTACTATATACAGTATTCCCAGTGGTGCTATGGTGTCTCTGATTATCCCTAGATGAAAAATATTGGCACTATCATGCTCATCTGGGTCAGTGCCAGATAAGGGAGTATATTTTAACATAGATATTTATTTTTGTATATCATATATCTTTTTTTTCTACAAGAACAAGAAGGATTTTTATAACGGTGTAGTTCTAAGCTCAAGTTTCACATTTTGTATGTTCTTTCCGTGTACAATGGGGTTGTTCAAAACCGGGACTTGTGATGAAATTTCTTGGAAATTAAGGCGTAAAACTGGTTGACATTTACAGAAGACTTCAAGACTTCACAGTCCGTTGATGAGACTTTTAGCCGCAGTGGAACATTTGAATGGTGCAAATGTTTTAAAAACGTCTGTATGTCTGCAAATGGCGATAATCCCAGCTGAGGTGGCTCGAAGCTCACTGCAGTCAATCCTGTGAACATTCAGCGAGTGGAATGCCTGATCATTGAAAATCGATGGATAACTTCTCACCAACTTGCAGACGAGATGCATCTGTCTGTGGGAACTGTACACACAATCATTCACAACACCACCTGATCTCGTTCCAAGCCATTTCCTACATGTTTGGGCCATTAAAGGAGTTCCTGGGAGGCCGGGGTTTGAGATGTAAAGCAGGCAGGCAGTTGATCATGGCTCTGGTGAATACCTTTGATGGTATCCAAGCACTAGTGAAACGCTGGGACACGTGCATTAGTGTAGCAGGGGATTATATAGAGAAATAAAGGAAGTTTTTACTCTCATAACTGTTTTCTGTTATTGTATTAATGGGTTCTCTCTGGGTTCTGTAGTTTCCTCTCACCTTTTAAAAACATGCAGGTAGGTGGATTACCTACAGTATAGTGTGATGTTGTATGGATGTACACGCTACATGAAGACTCAAAAAGAGAACATATGGATAAAATATTGATTTGTTGAGACACTGAAAAATGAATTAAATACCTTAGTGTGTTTACTATTAAATACCTTAGTAGTTTGACTATTTTGCCTTTTTGAGCAAGTATTTTGGTAAGGACATGCCAGGTGTGTATGTTTTTATAGAATCTATAATCTTGAACCCACATTTTGCCCTCAGCCTGTCGTGCAAAATCGATGGATTATACTGTAACCCGGGTTCAGGGATCTGCTGCGCGTGACTCTCATTGGCTGTACCTGCAGTTCGCTCCAGAGAGTTCACACTAGGCGATACCAAAAAATAGCTTCTTGCACACCAGGTTTAAGTGGGAGAATATGTGTTTGTGTTAGTGTATGTGTGCATAAAAACGGACTGGCCTTACCCCATACCCCGTGCTCCCAGCATAGAATCCAAATCCACCATCTTACCCAGAATGACACCCCTCCTCCTAAAGGTAAATGAATTAGCTGGGTGTGAGTACTGGATTATTTACAGTCAACTTCAAAGACGTTCTAATTTTTGTTTAAATGCACAGAGACTTAACCAGATCTATGAAAAGATCTAGAATAGTAACTGTCTCATTCTGACCTGTGCTGTCTGATGGAAAAACTCCCCTTTTTTCTTTTCTTCGTCTTGTACACAATGCAGAAATACACACTTCACATACATTCTCTCCATATTCTCTTTTGTTGAAAATTATCACACATTTGCATGCCCCTCTCTTCACACACACACACACACACAGGCTTTGGTGGAAGTGCAGGCGGCCAGCCTGTGGTGCTTTTCAAAGCCCTCAGATGCTGTGTGTGTTTATTCAGTTGGTGTTTTGAGTTCGCCCCTCAACACACACACAGACATACATACACACCCCTCAACTTGTTTTTCATGGACATGTTTGATCTTAGCAAGCCAACACAGAAAGCATTGGTAAACTTTGGTAAAAATTGCCATTTATTTGAGATTTATTTAAAATATTCCTACAACAATGTTTAAGTCGTATACTCAACATACACACATGAATGGAGAAAATAAAGCTGTAATGAACCTCTTGCTTTTTCTACTAAAGCCGTTTTCCCCCTACCTTGCTTTCCACCTCGCAAATTGTCTACAAAGGGAGAGTGTAATGTATAAATGTTTGAGCTAGTTTGGATGAAAACCTACGTTTATTAATTAAATGTTTTGCATTGGCAGAGTGGAGGACTCAGCTCTTCTGGACTCGCATCTTCATTTGTTATCATTAGCCGTGTGCGTAGAGATCGATAATTGTGTCCCAGGGAGCCATTCATTATTGAAAATAACTTTAATAAGCCAGAAACTGTCATTTACCGCTATTCACATGAGAGACGAGAGTTTTATTTTGCATGCCGGGGTCGGTGTGTTTACGCATGCACGTATGTGTGTTCATCTGGAGCCTCAAATTAGCACCTTCGATCATTTTTCACCGATAGTGTACACTTATGGTCAACATTTACATTTTATGCAGGTTTATTTGATTATTAGCATTTTTTTTTTGTCAGCCTCTTACACACAGAGGCACTCATGCTACTTTTCTACCTTTATAGGGACCTTACATTGGTATAATTGTTCCTCCAACAGATTAATCCTAACGATAACTCTAACATTAACCTGAGTCATATAGGAAATGGATTGTGGCACTGTGATTATTTTTTATGTCAAATTTTTTTAAATTTATTTATTTGCATAGATTTATTTAGTGACTGTTTGGCAGTTTTGACACTGATCCATCCTAATGGGGACATTTTAATGTAATTTTTCTGGTCCTCACAAATTGTACACTTTTCTCTTACTATTCTTATGAAGACATTTCTTTAATGTGATTTTTAATTTGCTAATTAATTCTATGACACACATTTATCTCTATACCATAACTTTAATAACCAAAAGGAAATCTTTCAGTTTTTTTTTTTTTTTTTTTTGGTTTACTAAAAAGCATTTTAAATAATCTTGTTATATTTGCTATATTTTATATATGTCTAGAGTACGCTTTTTTTTTTTTTTTTTTTTGTGGGGATCTGCCAAACATCCCCATAATATCAAAGCTCTGACAATTCCATCAGAAACATTTGGTCCCCATTAAGATATAAATCCCACCCACACAAACACATTCACACACACTTCTGCTTTCCGTTAGTTCAATACTGCACTCTTGTGGCTGATTTGAGGCCCTCACTTATAGAGAGCAGCCTGTACTGTTTTTGGACATTCAGCCAGTGGAACACCTGATCCTTGAAAATCAATGGATAACTTCTCACCAACTTGTGAAAGAGATATATCTCTCTGTGTGAACTGTACACACAATTATACACCAACACCACTTGCACATTAAAGGAGCTCGGCTGGGAGTTATTCCTTGTACAGTCCTGACCTTGCTCCAAGCCATGTTTGGGCTATTAAAGGAGTTCCCGGGAGGCCAGCGTTTCAGGCATGAAGCAGGCAGCCCAATCATGGCTTCCACCTACTGATTAAACTTTCTTCCTTAATGGTATTTAAGCACTAGTGAAACGGTGGAATAATTGCATTAGTGTGGCAGGAGATTATAAGAAATAAAGGCAGTTTTTACTCTCATAACTGTGTTCTGTTATTCGTGTAATCAGAAGTCCCGGTTCCACTTGAACTTGCAAGTATTTATAAATGTACAGGGTGAACAAATCAAATTGATTAGCTAGCTCACTGAGTAAGTAATACTGAATATAATTCCTGGAAAATACAGGTAACGAGGTTAAAAAGCGGAATTTATTGTAGCTAAAAAAATGTGATGCATTAAAATAGATTTTGGAAAATTATTAAGCACTTGAATAGCAATATGGGGTGACTTGATGTAATTCCCTTCTGATAATTTCCCATAAATGTTGAAATGCTCTGCTTGCTCCCTGAACAAAAAGAAGGAAGTTTAATTGAAATACGTAATCATATTGTACGTAAAAATTTAAGTTGGCTAGCACCTCCATTTGTGTTTAAAAAAGTGCAAGTGTTTGGATATCTGGTCACAGTTTGCTGAAAATCTGATACTGTCTAGAGTACAAGCTAGTGTTTTCCTAGGCAAGAAATTTATCCTCCATTATTATTCTTATCAGCCGAGACAGAATCCAATTTCAACAAGCACAGAGGTGCCAATTTGAGTTTTTAAATTAAGATAGGTTTCCATGTTATTAGTTACATTATACAGTCATAGAACTAGAAATTAACCATTAAACAAAATGTCATTACAGCATAAAAAACATGTTTACAGTGTCTTCTGTATTCCTAAGAGTATCATTTATTAAGTCTATTTGAATTTCTCGAGTCTTCCAAGTAACTGGGTGGTGTTACGATGATCTTTCTGGGACCGACAGGCTCAGTCCTGATTCGGGATCCTGCGGTCCGACCATAAAAATAGATTGTGGAAAACAGGAGCATGCTGAGTTTAATAAGGAAATGGAAAGAAAGAAACAACGTGCTATTTCACTGTGAGACTCATTGAACTGATCTTGTATTGTCCTTTCAGTAGATATTAAAAAGTCTTCACAAAATTAAACCAAGATGCATTATGACAGATCCTGTTTCCACCTTTCGTGTGACATAGCTACAGACAAAATTACAGTAAATAGAAAACAATACAAATGTTTCAGGGAAGAAAAAAAAAATGTGGTGTGCATTTATGTTTTATTATTTTTTTATTGGGACACGTGACCATGTTCAAGCCATTACAAAAAAATTTTCAAAATCTTCTCCCGAAGTCCTTTTTTTATGAATTAGATTTCAATTTCAAATTTTATTTGTCAAGTACACGACAATACACAGTATGATATGCAGTGAAATGTACAGTAATATACCTAAAATAATTTTATTAAAAATCTGGTCTGTCTTTATTGAACAAACTCATTCAACATTCAAAATAGTAATAGAAAAAGTAAGTGAACAATCGGATTTAATAACTGGTTGACCCCCCTTTTGACAGCAATAACCTCAACCAGGTGCTTCCTGTAGCTTTGGATCAGTCCTGCACATCGCTCAAGAGAAATTTTAGCCCATTCATCCTGGCAGAACTGCTTTAGCTTGGTCATGTTCTTAGGACGTCTCATGTGTATGACTCTCTTCAAGTCATTCCACAGCATCTCTGTTGGGTTGAGGTCTGGACTCTGACTTGACCACTCCAAAAGATTTTGTTTTCTGAAGCCATTCTATTGTGGACTGTGGTGTTTTGGGTCATTGTCCTATTGCATCACCCAAGCTCTACAGAGTTTCAGCTGACTTACAGACATTCTCACATTTTTTTAAAGAGATTTTTTGATACTCTTGGGAATTTATCTTCCCCTCTATGACTGCAAGCTGGCGAGGCCCTGATGGAGCAAAGCAGGCCCAAGTCATGATTTCCTCTGTATTTTATAGTTTGGATGATGTTTTCGTGGTGACCTGCAGTACCCTTTTTATGCCAGATGTAGGGCTGCATGTTCTAACCGAATAGTTCAATCTTAGTTTAATCAGTGCACGAAACATTTTGCCAAAACCACCGTGGAGTGTCAGTGTGCTCTTTCGCAAACTTAAGGCATGAAACAATGTTCTTCTTAGTAAGCAGCAGCTTCCTTCGTGGTGTCCAGCCACAGACACCCTGTTTATTCAATGTTTTATTTACTTTAGACTCATGACCACAAATTTTAGCCAGTTCCAACGACACCTTCAAATATTTGGCTGTCACTCAGGGTTGTTTCTTTACCTCATTGATGAGTCTTCGTTGTGCTCTTCGGGACTATTTGACCGGACGCCCACTTTTTTGTAGGGTTGCCACAGTCCTAAAGTGTCTTCATTTGCCTTACTGTAGACTGGTGAACTTCTAAAGTCTTTAAAATTATTTCATAACCCTTTCCAGCTTTATGTAAATCAACAATTCTTGATCATAGATACTCTGAAACCTCTTTTTGGTGAGGCATGGCACACTTTATTATTATGCTAACACCAGACTCCAATTTGCTTTAAAAAAAATTTTTTTTTTAGAAATCCTCTGGCACACAGACCCAACGCAGGAACCGAACCCAGGACCTGGGGGTGCGGGGCGACAATGCTTACCATCAAGCCACCGTGCCGCCATATACAGTATATGCTTTAATAAAGCACTAATTTTGACTGTCACCAGTGAAAAGCAGGCACTGAATAAGATATTTTAATTGCATATTGTCTGTGCTACTGTATATTTTGTTTGGTTTTGTTTTTGTTTGTCAAACATAAAAAAAAGACTACTACAAAAAAGACAAACTAAGACTCCTGGTACACCTTTTAATGTACTGTACAATACATCCTATACATTTATGCATGTCACACACAACTGGAATGCTGTTTTAAGATCTGTACAGGATTTGATTTATGGCAAATGCCAACAAGCAATTTATTAGTTTGTTTGTGTTTAGCCAGACATTGTGTGGTGACGTTTGCGACTGGTACCACAGTTATCTACACACTAAATGGAGCCAAACTCTGACAGAATGCCACATAACTATTAGGGGATTTTCTTTTCAACCTGTATTACATATTTATCATACATCACACATGTTTGTTATTAACCGTCAGTCAATAACTTTACACTAATAATAAAATTTTTTCCTCTATTCCACTATTAATCTTCTAAGGGAGCTTTCACAACTATTACTCTGTTTGCCGAGTCTTTATCATAGTGTTTTTTTTTTTATTATTATTTTTCCCACACCACATACGGTTAAAAAAAATCAAACAACAATCGAGAAAGATTAAGGCTGAGTAGTGTGTAGGATTGAAAATGCAAAATACGTCAGAAATACGAAAATGGAAAAAAAAAAAAAAGTGGAGTGGAGTAGTGGGTACTTCACTCCTTCACGGTTCTTCACACAGTCCATGTGTGACAACTTACAAACCTTTGGTTTACTAAACAATGCACTGAGTGGCAATTTCCAAGATATTTCTGTAATTCCCATATGCGTCATTTTGCACACTCGAATCTAAAACCTGATGTAAACATAAAGTGCAATGCAATTTGTAAGTCACAATTACTAGGTTGAGCAACAGTCAAATCAATCTAACTAAACTCCTAATGCCTATACCAAGCACCCTGCTGATTCAAATACTGTAAAGAGGCCAATCACCTCTGATCCCCAGCTCAGTCAGAGACGCATCAGTGTGTTTACAATCTAAAAAAGGCACCAACTCTTTTGTTCAAATGTATCCAGTAATAAACAGAGGATTGAAGCAAAGAGTAGCAGTAAGGGCTGGAAGGAGATGAGAAAAAGGAAATCAGTTCAATCATTCAATATGTAAATTATAAATATAAAAAAGCAGTTAAGCCGATATAAATAAAATGAAATAACATATTTTGTGTTGTAGTACCTTAAACTATATAGCCAAAAGTATGCAGACATTTGAACATCAAACCTATATTCACTCACTCACACACATCCACCCCAGCTTCATAATGAACCTCAACATGACAGAAATGCTAAGTATAACCAAGCTGCCTAATGAAGATTAATGAAGTAATTTGTACTTTAAGTAGACTGTTCACATCTTTGGAGGATACGTTTTGCTTAAAATGACTAATACAATGCTGACCAGCCACAACACTAATACTGTACCACCACCAGGTGAATTGATTAACTTTGTTAATTGTATATCAGTCAACTGGTAGAAAGGCCCCTGAACACCCAGTAGACCACAGCCTGCCAGGCACGAGGCACAGAAGATAATGACCTCAATGGTCTCAATGCAACATACCCTTTTAAGTGGTATTGCAGCTAATATTAATTTACTCATTCAGGTTTTAATTAAGATTTGGGTTTTCTTTATGTGATCAGAGCTTATTTAATTTATCAAAATTAATGTCCCCTTAATGTCCTCCGACTTTTAGAATCAACTGAAGGACTTATTAAAAAAAACATTGATCTCCTTAGGACAAACTAAATGTATATGATCCAGTAAAACCTCAAATCAAGGAAATGACGGATTAAATGACCATTTTGTAAATACCCTTAATATTTTGTTTTGGTTCTCACACCATTATTGATATGTGCAAAATATATTTTTGAAAGCTGTGTTAAAGCAGCAACAACATTCAAAATTTTCTTTTTCTTTGGCAAACAGAACTCATCAGTTGACAAGGTTTAAAAAAAAAAAAAAAAAAAACCTAAATAACTGCATTCAGGTGTGTTCACTCAAACAAACTACAACCCAATTAATTTGTCCCCAGCTGCCATTAATTACAAATCCGCCACCTGACAAGTCAGCCATATAACCCGTGCATGAGAAAAAACTTTTTCTATACAGCAGGGATTCCTAAACTTACACCCTAAAAAATACTAAATGTTAAAATGTTTTTAACCCAGCTGCTGGGTAAATATTGGAACAAGTACATGCTGGGTTAATTTAACCCAGCAAAATGGGTTATTTGTTTAATTGTTTATTTCTATACCTAAACAAACTAAAATTTAAATTTTAGCTAATTTTTTTTCTGGCCTGAATAAACCAATTTAACAAACTGACCTTAAGACAACACAACAAGACTCTGTAATAAAATGATTTTGAAGTTACATGATGTCATAATGGGCCTTTCAGATATCGCATCAAAAAATGCATGGAAATTGCCAGCTATGTCACTGATTTCTTCTATCCAAAGCCCTTACAAGCTTGCGCTCCTCTGGCATCTGCTGTGGTTCTCCTCATTGTCCTTCAAGCTGTGATGCTGCCTGTGTTAACTGTGTCTCTGAAGACACAAAAGTTGGGGTACTAGCCTCGCAATACTTGTATTGCAAAATAAAGCAAAACATGATAATACAATAATAATAATACATTTTATTTATAATGCACTTTATATTGTGAAACAAATCTCAAAGTGCTACAAAATTAATTCGACCCGAAAGCTCTGATAAAAAGATAAGTTTTAAGACCAGATT
>JAQMYL010000033.1:32328465-32340880 GCA_030014365.1 Clarias pachynema
ATTTGGTTCAACATTTGCCCAGCATGCGTTTGTGTGAATTTGTGTTTGTAGCTCTGGTCGGCTTCGAGAGCAATAACAAGTACGAGATAAAGAACTCGTTGGGCCAGAACGTGTTCTACGCAGTAGAGGAGAACGACTGTCTAACGCGGCAGTGCTGCGGCCCTCTGCGATCCTTCACCATCCGCATCCTGGATAACTTCGGCCAGGAAGTGATTACAGTCAACCGACCCCTCAAGTGCATGTCCTGCTTCTTCCCGTGCTGTCTGCAAGAGGTGAGTGCACTGAGCAGTGCTCGTAAGTGTCTTACCGTATGTATTGAAATATTATCTCATTGGTTCGCCTTCACTTCTGGAGTGGCGCTCTTGTGGCTTTTTTTTTCTTCTTTTTGTATGTTTGTTTCTTTGCAGAAAGAACCAAAACATTGCTTCAACATCTTGCATTAAAAAAAAAAAATTCTATAGGCTGATTTTATTTTTTTTGCCAAAAAATCTAATGCTACGGATCTCCAGTTATTTTCTGATTGTTTAAGGGGTGTGCTGTTTTAGAGAAATTGTTAACAGCAAAATAATGAATTAGCGTTTGATTATTTTGCTCTAACAGTGCTGCCTAAAGTGTTGTATTCCTCGTACACCACATTTTTCTAATTATTATTTTCTAATGAATTTATCATTTACTAGCCAGTGACACATTTTTTCATTTTGTCCTTTTTAGTTGAATATCACTTTTGTCCTTCTTTAGAAAAACCTTCCTGTATCATCACGGTGTCAGCAGCTCCTGAATGATTTCTACATTAAGTTGATTTGCAGATGTTTCGTGGTTCTGCGGCAGTGATTTTGTGCCGTAACTTCACTGCAGAATCGAGTGAATAGGAGTCCAATTTACTCTGAACAGAATACCGTGTTCACAACGGATAGCGATGTTCAAACGATATAACAGAAGCCGTTCGAACACTGTGAGCCAAGATCTTGTTTTATCACCCATGATGTTTCTGTCCAGGCAAAAACATGAGTATGGATCGGTACTGATGTTCCTGGGCTTGGCAGGCGGATGAACAATCCCAGCTCACCCTGATGTTTTGGCAGGCTTTATTTTTGCTGAATGGAAATCCAGACGAAGTGGACGATTTTCCAAATTTCCAAAAAGTCTTCCAGTTGGGTTTTAAATCTGTCTGTCTCTCTCTCTCTCTCTCTCTCTCTCTCAGCTTGAGATTCAGTCTCCACCAGGCAACGTTGTGGGTTATGTGATCCAAGAGTGGCATCCTTTCCTTCCCAAGTTCACCATCCAGAATGAGCGCAAGGAGCCAGTGCTCAAGCTTCAGGGACCCTTCTGTGGCTGGAGCTGTCTTCCAGATGTCGACTTTGAGGTACCACGGCTCTGCCTCGATCTCTCCTCATCACTCGGACACTGCAGTGAGATGTTTTAAGCCTTAAGGGGTTCCTGAATGTTGCAGTTTATACAGTATAAGGAAGAGCCTGTCACTCACACGTCTGTCAAAACAAACAGTTCTCCACAAGAGGGAGCCAGAAGCACTCCTTATTTGTTTACTGAAGAGCTTTACATTTAACCGAATGTCCATATCCAGAGTAATTTACCCGAGTATTTCGGAAGGTATTCATCTTCACACTAGTACAGATAGATGTAATGTAAGAATAACAACAATCTAAAAAAAATACAAATATTAGGTCAGCTCTAGAGGTACTACAAGAGTATTTTTGGACAATTACATGCATCCCATGGGATGTTTGGGGACGGCCTCTTCCTGTTCCAACATGACTGAGTACCAGTATCCAAAGCGAAGGTCCATAAAGACATGGATGAGTGAGTTTGGTGTGGAAGAACTTCACAGAGTCCTGACCTCAACCAGATAAAACACCTTTGGGATGAATTAGAGCGGAGACTGTGAGCCACGCCTCCTCGTCCAACATCAGTGTCTGACCTCACAAATGCACTTCTGGAGGAATGGTCAGAAACACACTCCTAAACCTTGTGGAAAGCCTTTACAGAAGAGTTGAAGCAGTTATGGCTGCACAGGGTGGGGGAATGAACATACATATTAAACATCATATTAAACCCTATGGATTAAGATTTGGATGTTACTCAAGTTCATATGCATGTGAAGGAAAGTGAGTGAATACGTTTGGCAAAATACAGTAGTCTTATAATCTTAATAGCACATGTGCAAGATCACATTTTGACTTGAGCCTGAATGTTGGTGTTTTGGCTGCTCCTATCGAGGAGTCGCTACAGCAGACCATCCGACCCGAACACAACTGGGCATTTATAATATTTTATTATTAGTTGTTTAAGGTTTCGTCACGGAGAAGTGGATGCCAGCGACTGGGGTTTGGGCATTGAGAAATTTCTATTAAAATAATATATTATAGAGAAATTAATAAATATTAATTAAGAGAAGTAAGGGAATTTTTATTATTATTTTTCCTGTTAAATCCATCTAAACAGCAGGCTGGAATATGCTTCATATTTTTAAGGATTAGGACCTTCTTACTTTTATCATATAACATTTTTAAAGAGTATCAAGCAAGCCCTACTGTATATACAGAATTCGTCAACTGCATACAGACTAGTGAAACATTTTCACTAATAAATCACGTTTGTGTTGTGTTCATGTCCTCATGTCAGATTTTGACCATGGATGAAGTGAGCATCGGGAGAATCAGTAAACAGTGGTCAGGGCTCCTCCGCGAGGTCTTTACAGACACCGATAACTTTGGAATCCAGTTCCCCATGGACCTCGACGTGCGGATGAAAGCGGTGATGATTGGACTCTGCTTCCTCGTTGTGAGTACAGTATTAAGGCTCTCTTATCCAGTCCCGTGCGGAGTTTAGGATGTCCTCCAGCACAATTTAACTTGCCCATTAATTAGGTTTGGGCTTGAAGTGCTTCAAGACATTCGTTACCTCCACTTATTTTAATATGCCCCTTGGTAGATATTTACTTAAAAGTTGGGGTGAGAGTGGGTGGCCTTGCTTTGATTACAGTGATTTGACTCAGAATCGACTGCAGGAAGTGAATTAAACACGCAGAAATGCTGCGTCTTCTGCAAAATGTCAAGGGACGAGGCGGGGTACACCATGGACGGGGTGCAAATCTATCACAGGGCAAACACACACATGCATACACACACTTGCATGCTCATTCACACACTATGGGAAATTTGGGAACGGCAGTAAGCCTATCTGCATGTCTTTGGACTGTGGGAGGAAACCGGAGATCCCGGAGGAAACCCACCAAGTACCAGGAGAACATGCAAACTCCATGCACACAGACCAGAGGCAAAAATCGAACCTTGACCCTGGAGGTGCGAGGAGACAGAGTGAACCACTACACCACCGTGCTGCCTACTAGCAAAGCGAGCTATTCTATCTATTCTATAATTATGCAATCAGTGACTTAAGGATGGCACCAAATTTCTGAACAGTGAATGAAAAAAAAAATCATAAGCATGATCTTTGTTCTTTGTTCTTGGTGATGCAGTATAAATAAACCACATCAGTCTCGCTCAGATTTGGACCCTGTGAACGGACTTATCTCCGTAAACATGGCTTTACACCCCAAAACTTACTTATGTAGAAATTAACTCTTACGCTAAGTAGTAAAAATATAAGATTTTAATCTTGTAGCAGTTAAACTTAACCCTGATTTGAGAAGATTTTTCTAACGTCAGTATAGTTGAGCTGAAAAGTTAATGTTGTTCAAAATGAACCCTAGTAATTATGGTTATTCCTTCTCTTTGATGTACATTTGTTTTATTAAAAAATATATATATATTACCTTTTTGGGTATCTGAGCAAGGGAAAAGGCCAGGGAAAAAAAGAATGATTGATAAATTAGGCTAAAGTAATGGCTGTTTATACTTAAAAAACATTTACAATAAATTCTACAATAAATAATTATCCAATCATATTTCTAATCAAATTATTTTAAATGTATACCATAAATTTTCTCTGCTTGGTCCAAGAAAATTCAGCATTTCAAAAGAGACACATTATTGGGCTCCATCAAGCAAAGAAAACAGACAGATTTTGAATTACTGGATTAAGAATCCTTCAATACCTTAATGAAGAACTGGAAGCTTTGCTAGTGCTGAACCATCAACTTAAGAAATATGATCAGAAAAATAAAATCATAAATGGAAATCACTTAAACAATTGAAGTTGCATGATAAAATAAATAAATAAATAATAAAAATCATAGCTGTGTTTTTAATAGTAAAAGTACGAGCATTTCTATACACACACAGTGTGATGAGAACTCACAGGATTGGGACTAAACAGCTGTGTGGGCATAAGAAAACCAATTGGTAGTGAGACTCATCAGAAGAAAAAAAAAAAGGCTTCATCGTGCATAGTGTCCACTGTACAAGCCTCTGGAGACAGTGTTGTGATCTGGACAATCATGGACACATTCATACACACTTGCACTAAATATTTATACATCTGGACCATTGCACATGACACTTTCATAAGTCACCATTCATGCATATTTGCACAACCACTGACACTTTTTTAATTTTATATATATATACATTTAATGGTGGTAAATGCTGAACATGGATTTTTTTTTTTCAAATATTCAGTAGAAATGTCAAATGTAAAATAATCTTTATTTTATTTTTTATTTTTTTATTTTTTTTATTTAAATATGTATAATTGGATCTTTTTTTACTGAATACCCTTTTTATTTATGTAATAAACATTCTGATTATTCTCATTATAGGACTTCATGTTTTTCGAGACAAACAACTAACTGCAAAGTGGGCGAGAGTAACAAAGGAGCAGAATGAAGGAGAGTAAGAGTCTGTTCCAGAAAGAAGACTGGGCTGAATGAATCCGTCAAAATGGTTTATGTGCTAGCAGGTTTATTGATTTCACCAATTACTGCTTACGTTCAACCAGGATTAGGAAAAGTGCAAAAAAAGGAATAATAATAATAAGATTCTCATCAGTAGATCAAAAGATAATTTTGAACTGAAAGAAAGGGAGAAGGCCCTGCAAGAAAAATACAAAGAAGGTTCTGTAGCTTTATTGCATTTGTGCTAATTAACAATTAATATGAAGAAATTGTTAGCCTTGATAATGTGAAATGTAATGTAAAATTAAACATGTAGGCTTGACTTTCCTGATCAAATTCTAGGTCCAAAAAGGTATCTGATTAGCTTTTAACGTAAACAAATGAACTTAACAAATTTTTTTGGAGGCTGTGAGGTTTAATACCAGTTTAATCCCTAATACCGGATGTCCCAAAAGTTTCCATTAACGCTCTCTCACTCACACATGAAACGGCACAGCGTTAATTAACCACGATTGACAGGATCAACGTTCCTTTATCACTGCAGACATGTTTAAACTCTATTTAACCTGATAGTTTCTAGTTTATTTTTACAGATCAAGAAGAACCTACTGTCTAGTGTCTGAAAGAGAAAATATGGATTTATTTTATTTATTAATTTTTTATTCCCAGTGTCTGGAACTTCCAGACTCTACACCGATCAGCCATAATATTATGAGCATCTGCCTAATATTGAGTAGATTTAAGTTGAGTTTTGCCACCAAAACAGTGATGCACTGTGTGTTCATTAACAGCATCAACCTTTTGGTTGTCTAGTCGTTACAATTTGGCCCTTCTCACGGTACAATGGTGGCTGGAAGTGGATGGGATATATTACAAACTAGTGAACCTTTTTTTCCTAAAATTGACGTGTTGGAAGCAGGAAAAAATGGGCATAAGGATTTGAGTGACTTTGGACAGATTGCGATGGCTAGAGGACCGACAAGTCCCAAACTGCAGCTCTTGTGGGATGTTCCTGGTCTGTAGTGGTCAGGACAGACCAAAAGTTTGCTGTTACGGTAGCAAAAGAGGGGACCTACTTAATATTAGGCGGGTGGTCATAATGTTATGGCTGATCTGTACGTAAAATTTCACGGAAACAGTAGAACGGATTTTTATTTAGCAATTCTAAATTAATTTGTACTCGAATTATTATTATTATTATTATTTTTATATATATAAGAAAACTTTTTTCCCCTTGACCCACTTCTCAAACAGAACCTTAGCCATGGAACTAGAGTTTCTCTGAAACATTGTGGAAATTGGATAACACCCTATCCTTGCTTATGCGCGATGATGCTTTTGAGCTAACGCGACTAACACACTGCTTGGCTCAGCCTGAAGTACCTGTAGATATTTGACACCTGTAAGCGTGCATTATAAAGTGTAGTGACGTCGTTGTACAAAACATGCAAATGCAACACTAAAACTGAACTTATACCGGACGACTCTGCAACATAACTCATCCAGGTTTTCTCTTCCGTTGACAGGATTTGACAAAACTACATGACTGCTTTTATTCTTTATTGTACCACAGCACTGTTGATTCAGTTCCTGTAACAGCAGCTCTGACAGTGCGGCCAGCTGCAAGGTTCCTTTGAGCAAATGATCATTTTAAACGTATTGGCTGATTAACATAGATGATGTGATTGTTTTTTTTTTAACAAAGGAACAACATGTTATTGTTGGTGTTGTGAAGTTTTCTGTAAGAAGGTGGCTATGTTAAAATTTATGGAAGGAGACTCCAGTGTCAGTACTCTGTAACAGCTGCACAAATTCCTGCAAAAAAAAAAAAAAAGCTTTGTGGTCAAGCTAATGTTTTACATTTTTATCATTATTATTTTTTTTTTTTGTCCTTTTAACTTGAAGAGAGAAAACAACTGAGGCTGGTGAGGGAGCTTGCAGTAAAATAAAAGAAAATCTTCCACAGGATTAAATGTGAAAAGTATTGCATTTCATTCTTTGTTACAAATTGTAATTATTGGCAAATTGCTGTGGTATGAGGGGAATAAAACACTTCTGTAAAGTTATTGAGAGAGCAACAACATCACAACTTCGGATAATGTACAGTCAGGTCATAAGTATCTGGACAAGGTTCAATTTTTGAAAATTTGCCTCTAGTGGATTTGAAATGTCCAGCAGTCAAGATGTATGTTGGAAAGGTTATATTTTCAGCTTTAATTCACAGAGTTTAGCAAAAAATGTGCATTATCCATTTGGGAATTGCAGCCATTTTTTTCATAGTTGCATAGTTTTTTGCATTTTCAGATCCTCGAAAGTAGTTGGACGAAAAACAAAACATAATTATCATTTTACATCACTGGGAAGCCATTATACCTCCAAGATATATTTGACATTTGCTATTGTGTTGATGTTATACTTATTTATTTTGTGTCAGTGTGGATTAGTATTTAATCATATTTTCAATATTTTAACATTTAACATCAAGCTCTTTTGATAATTTTTATGATAGTACCAGCCATTTGCAGTAGAGGGCAACAACAGCCTGTTTAACATGTGCATCAATTACCTTTACACTTTACCATTTTCCTTTTTCTAATGCAAATGTACACTTTTTTTTTTTTTAACTCAGGTACACATGCATGCAACTTATGCTTGCACTTTAAATATCTCCCTGTTTGTCTGTGAAGCTGTACTTCAATGGATGCTTGTTGTGCTTGTTGATTCTGATTGTAGTCTACACACTACCTTGTTCTGCAGGTTTTTATTAAAGAAATAATTTATTTTCAACTTCCAAAGGTCTTAAGAGTTTTGTCCAGTGTTGGCGTAAGCTAAGCTTAATGTGTTACACCAGCCGTCAGACCAGCTATTAAAACATGCGCAAAGGTTGTTGAATCCTGGTAGGGGCTGAGTGGTGGGAAGGAAAGAATAAAACTACAGTATAAGCACCAGTTGGGAAAAATAAACAGTTTGTCCAAATTTAATGACTTAGAAAAGATTAAAATCTGTGTACATGGGTACAGGGCTCATTCCCTGACATTTAGTGGTTTCTCTCTAGGCAGAACTACAGGAGAAGATTATTGCATCCATGTTTTAATAATGTATTTAATAATGCTTACCCCTGTGCTCAAGGTCAATGACTGAGGCTTTACCAGCTCTCTGTCCTGGACTTGTTTTGATAGTTTCTTGGCCATCATAAGTCTGTGTGATAAGTTCCTATGGAAATATACTTCTTCTTTTTTTTTCCAGGAAAGTGTCGTCAGTTAGCCTCATTTGCAAATCTTCCATTAGGTGCTTAGATTAGACTAATAGACAGTGTCAGCACAGTGAGGCACCACAGAATTTATTACAGGAGGTATTATTCCTAATTATTTCCTGAACTGAGAAACAAAGCTTAATGAATAAATTAGGGCAAAAGTTAATTGTGGTTTAAGGCTTTACTACTAGAATGGTGTTTATACTGTTATAAAAATAATTTTACAAAACCTTCCTACCTCAACTAAATATCTCATTCGACCAGGTTACATTTTAGTTCCAGGTTATAATATTACAAAATGTGTTGTTAAAGTTTTAATACTTTTTGCCAGGCATTGAATTGTAATGTGCATACACTGACTAATCCAAGAAGATTTATACACTTGTATAAAAATATCATCGTGTGATTGCAGTTTGGAGAGACAGGTAATATTTACATTGCTATTTCCATGTAAAATTCCATCTAGGTCAGTTTAAATAACTTTAAAATTTAAAAATAATACAGAATACTGTAATAACTCATGGATGTAGACATAGAGGGGAAATCGGCCTGATTATGCTTTTAGATTCTGATTACGGCTTATGATGGAAATTTGTTTCCAAGACAAATATACAGTATGTAAGTTGTGATGTGAATGCCCAGGTTTACATTTTTTTCATTTGCAATTTATTCTAGTTGTCACCACATCGGATCTTGCCATAGCCCACCCAATTTACCCAAAGTAGGTTTTAATAGTTCAATTTATGGAATTTATTTTGTTCAGGGACCCAACAGTGGCAAACTCGGTGGTGGTGGGGCTCGAATCCCCGTCACTCTGATAAACAACCCAGAGCCTTGTGTGAGCCACCACTCACCCCAAAATAACATGGCAGAATTACATTAGATAACCTAAATCCAAAGTAAATCAGCCTGTTTTTTTCATCATCAATGAGAAGCTTGTTTGAAAATTGCATCCTCCCAATCCATCATCTAACGTTAAATCTATACAAAAAAAATGGGGCTTAGAGACGCAACCAAGAGTATCACCTCATCAGTTTCACGCCTACATGAGGTTAGGGAGTTATTGGGTCGTCTAAAACCAAGTCTGGAAATGATCGATTCATATCCAGCTAAACAGAATCCCAGATGTACTGTAGATTTAGATCTTTAATAAACAAACTAGAGGTAATGGTGAAGCAAGAACTTTTGAAGCAGCTTTTTGAGTAATGCACTTCACACCTTCCCTGATTAAATATTATACTAAATATTACAAAAGTGTGCCCTTGATATGGACCACCCAAGTAATTAAAATTCGCATAGATTAGGACACCATTTCACTGACGTTTCTTGGCCTGAACAATTACCAACAGCCACAGAGCTAAACATAAAGAAAGAAAGCCAATAAAGAATAGCGTGTAGGAAAATGTCAGCTATACTTAATTGATGATTGATTTCCTAATGACTGATCTTTGAATGAGATTCCAGCTTCAAAATTTTGAGGCTAATGCATTCCATAGAGGATGGAAAAATGGAAATAATCAGGTCATAGGCTGATCCAACTGATGCTGCCAGAAAACCTTCATGTTCTTCACTTTTAACTTTTATAACCATCATTTTAGTTCCACCCAGACATTGCAGTTCAATTTTTATAATATTTTATATCGCTTTTAATAATGGTCATTATTGCAAAGCAGCTTTACAGAATCCGAATTATTTCCATTTTAAGGGTGATTGTGGAAAAGGAAAAACCCCCTGAGATGACAATAGGAAGAAACCTTAAGAGGAACCAGACTCAATAGGAAACTAAACCTCATTTAGGTGATAACGGATAGCAGGGATTAATCTGTGTGTCAGGAGGGTGTAAGTCCAAATTAACTTTAACACCTCTCCTGTTCGACCAGGTTCCATTTTAGTTCCAGGTTATAATATTAATTTGGAGTCCACTTTTGTTATTGGATGCTCGGGTACAAAACTGTTAGTTCCAGACTGAAATTCCTATAAACAATCAAGTGACTGCAGTCACATGTCATCAGAGAACAGCTGTCTGCATCAGCCAAGTCCAAGACCATCTTTATGGTCAAGTGGAACCGTCCCCAGTCAGGACAGATCGAATTGATATCTGGAGAATCTGAAGGCCAGATCAACAACTTTGAACTCTTTAACTGTTAAACACCATATGCAGCCAGCTGAAGTACACTGGTTATTCTGATACCTTTGTGTCATGGCCTTGATCATTACTTTTTTTAGTTTTTCAGTAATTTGAGCTAAATTGGGCTTTTCTGTGGGATCAGACCAGACAGGCTGACCTTTGGTCCCCAAAGAAAATGTGCCTTGAGTGTCCATAATCCTGTTTATTGGTATATAATTGATAATCAATGTTTTACCTGACAAGTGTTGTTACTGTTGTGGCTGATTCATATACTGTAGCTCATTTGAAATTAACCATGCAGCATAAACAAAGTCTACTGCTTAAACATTTATACAATGAGGGAAAATAATTATTCAGGCACTTCTTTTTTTTTTTTTTTTTCATTTTATTTCCTATATTTAATATAGCTAGGGCATTTCTGCATTTCAAATTTACGGTGCGATCCGATACTGCATACCACTTAAAGTCTCACTGGTGGTACACAGTACTGGAAAGAGGAGAGAGCAGCTGCCTGACAAAAATCCACATTCAAAACCAGTCACAGAAACACAGGTCAGCAAGAAAACACATCAGTGTGTTTCCTTAATAACTGCTTAAAAATCCAAATTCCAAGTGGTCTCTGAACCATCCATGGTTTTTTTTTTTCAATATTTCATTACGGCTAGCTAACGTGAGTGCGAGGTTCTGACAGGTTCATGACTCAGCACTTTGTTCATGCGCGAGCTACAAAGATAACTAGTTTATAACACAAGGCTTAATCCCAAATTGCACTGATCACTGGCAAATCAACACAACATTTTTGTTTAACAGAAATTGGGAATTAAGCCCGGAACATTTAGTCAGCTGGAGCCTCCACCTTTATTCTCTTATTCTTTTGGTTATATAGTACCTGCAAGAATTTAAAACTACATTTTCCCCCTGGATAAAAGTAGTTCTAAAAATTTCCCAAGAGTAATCAGGTACCTCAAAGCCATAATCTTAGACTCTCAATTTTAATATAAAGTCTGGAGATTCATCACCTCTTTGGAGATGGGTGTGATGCAGTTTATTACTCATTTTTCTGTTTGTAACTGCTGTTGCTGATGCTTTTGTGTCATACTGCAACTCTTTTAAAATGTCTGCTGGCTTCTTTGACCTTCATTATCGTAAGTCTGAGAGGGCGTCCCGAAATCTACAGTACGTACCATGGCATCTGTTCAAAGATTATTAGTTTTGAGTCAATGAAATCTCCACCCACGTATTATTGAGCCAGTTGTACAGACAAGAATGTTTCAGGTCTTTGCTATGGCTCTGTGGCTGAAAAGATGTTAAACTACAAAAAAAAAAACTTAAAAATGCACTCTAGTGTAAACTTTCCCCCCTTACACCATGATATATTTGTGAAGCAGACGGGATAAGCGTCTCTCCTGAGATGTTTTTTTTTTTTTTTTCTAATTTAATGAATGGTGTTGGGTCGTTTTATGATGCTGGTGATTACACGTTACCTTGGCGTGTGCTCATTAAGCCAATTAAGAGTTTAAGATGGCAGACAGTATAATTTTAAACCAATGTCACTTGAAGCCGAATTTCAACAGGGATGAGGGTTGTTAGATCTACTTGTTTTTTTTTGGTCTGCTTTAGGACTGTTTTAGACTTGGAGGATTCTTAGCATTTATTCCTACAAGGCAAAGCTTCTAATAACAACTGGAGGCTGAATTCACAAGCAGATCTGTGGTTCTCTATTAATGATGGGAAGAGAGTTTGTGGCCACCAGGGTCAGGAGCCGGAGGAATTAATCTAACAAAGTCCAGGCTTTACGTGTCCACACTGGGAGCCACAGTGAATCAGTAAATTATAGGGAGCGAGAGACTTGCAGTCATGCATGTTGAGGATAGTGGAAGTGATGCAATAATGTTTGTTTAGGAAATAATTAATGTTTATGCATCCAATAAAGCTTGATAGTTCTGGTACTGAGAAATGTAACAAACCAATTCGAATGGTTTGTTTTCTTTTTTAGGATGAAGAATAAATCCAAACTGGTCACAAGTTGGCTGTATTTGCTTATAAACACTTGACTCAAATTTGCAAGTGACCTGCTACCATCAGTTCATTTAGTGTAAGTAAGGAATAACACACAATATGCCGTCATATTACCCTGAAGTAATATACCAGGGGTAGCTCAGTGGTTAAGGCATTGGACTACGGTTCGGAAGATCCCAGGTTCAAACCCCACAACCACCAA
>JAQMYL010000033.1:32368539-32384556 GCA_030014365.1 Clarias pachynema
TGATAACCTGGTCATTCAGTACATTCAGGTCGTCAGCTGACTTAATTTTATTGCCACATAACGTTGCTGAGTCTAGAACTGAGCGACTGCAGCAACCCCAGATCATAACACTGTCTCTAGAGGCTTGTACAGTGGACACTATGTATTTTGGGTGCATCGCTTCATCCTGTTCCCTTCTTACCCCGACACGCCCATCACTCATGGTTAGGGTCAATCTGGACTCATTAGACCACATGACCTTTTTCCATCATTCCAAAGTCCAATCTTTATGCTCCCTAGCAAACTCAAGCCTTTTGTTCCCCTCACTAACCAGTGGTTTAGTCCCAGTCCTGTGAGTTCTTATCGCATTGTGTGTGTATGGAAATGTGCTTACTTTCAATGTTAAACATACAGTGTAAGTTCACCAAGTGTTTAAGTGATCTTCATTCATGATTTTTTTTCTCTGACCACATTTGATGTTGTGGTCACCAAGTTGGCGGTATAGCATTATCCTTCCAGATTTTGATTATGTATTGAAGAGTTCTTAGCCTAGTTACAGTAATGTCAAATCTTTAGTTGTTTTTCTTTGCTTGATGCAGCCCAATAATTTGACTCTTCTGAAACGGGAACTTTTCTTTTTAACCATGCAGTGTATTATCGATCGACAAATATGAGAACTTAGGCTGCCATTTGATTTCTAAACCAGCTGTCACTTAAAACCAAAAACAAGTCTTTGAATTTTTCTTTGCCTGTTTGTTTACAGTCCGAATTCTTTCCATTTTCAATATCAGTCTCTATGCTAGATTTGGTTTAGTGTCTTCCTTTAAACTGAGTATAAGTTTAAATACATTTACAATGAAGTCACTGAATTCAAGACAAATGGCACAAAGAAAAATTTCGACGAAGGATATTTGCGCAGGTAAGGACGTGACATTTTACAGCAATGTGTTGGTTTAGGCTGGGGTTAAGTGAGCGATGAAGGCATTTTTTTTCGTTCTTTCTGTGTGTATGCTGTGTTCTCGGAGACTCAGGCATCTGCTGTGCTAACATTTACACAGACGACTGTGGTGTGAGTGCCTAGGAAAAGGGGAAAAATTTCCCTTAGGCGTGGGTTACATGGTAAATCTACATTCATGCGCAAGACCATGTCTGTATCGGGCTTAGTATAGCAATGAAAAATAGCTAATGCTTGCAAAATGAGTGTATATTTAATTATGAAGAATGATAAAATATTACATTTATGATAAACTTTTTAAAATATTATAGGGTGTATATTAATGTAATGGAATCTCAGTTGATTTTGTGTTTTGTGCGTACATAGAAAAAGAATGAAATATTCTGAATATGCATAGGTAAACTTTTTCATCTGCACCTGGCAGCAATTTTCACTTTTTACAACAGTGGTAAAATACAGCTACTTGGTATAGCTGTATTTATGCTGAACATATCGTTTGTTGTATCTCAGGCTACACTGAAACCACAAATGTAGTTGGCATATACTGTACAATTGAACTAGGCTTGAATAGTGCTTATTGTGTGGCTGCTAATCCTTTAGTACATCCGACCACTTCATTAGGTACATATGTTCAACTGGTTGTTAACACGAATGTCCATTCATCCATTCAATGCATTTAAGCATGTAGACAATGTCAGGACAATCTGATGAAGTTCAAACGGAGCATCAGAATGGGCAAAAGAGGTGATGTAATTGACCATGGCATGGTTGTTGGTTCTAGGCAGGTCTGAGTATTCCTGAAACTGCTGATCTACTGGGATTTAGACACATGGCCATCTCTAGGGTTTACAGAGAATGTTCTGACAAAGGCACCTAGTGGCAGATGGGCTACAGCAGCAGAATACCAGAAAAGAACAGGAAACTGAGCCTACACCTCACATGGGCTCAACAGAATTGGAAAAGCAACATTCACAACAGTTCTCAAGAACATTCCAAATCAGCTTCCATTGAGGAACAGATCATGGAGTTGATATGAGAGATTGGAGACGAATGGACAGACTGGTTGGATCTGACAGGAAGGCTATGCTAACTCAAATAGCTACTTTTTGGTAATCATGGGTAGACAGCAGAAAACCACATCAGGTGAGGTGGATGAAAACCACATCATGTTCAACTGGATCTCTTTCACATATCTGCTTCCTTCATAGTTAGAAATGTAAACCTAAAGTGCGCAGGATTGTTAAATGCCCTGATGTGTCCCAGGGTTTCAAGGAGTCTACCTGATGTTTTTTCCTATAATATTTGAAATGGGAACCCAATGCATTAAACTCCGTCTGTGGACTCCATAACTTCGCATTATTTCTTGGTAGGATAACTACCATCATCAACCAACATATAAGAAGGCACGTGGAAAAATCATCATACTTTAAACTTTTGTTACATAAAGAGAGATTCGGAATGTAAAGCACATGGCCGGCCTCAAGAGGTCTCCATCTATACCATGGCTCACTACATTTTGAGAGAAGCAAGTATTCCCATATAGAACACTGAACCTAGCCCTCAATTCAGACCACGTAGTGTGTAGACAAAGCATCCAGACGTAATGTCTGTATACAATAGATGAATGGAGCACAAAACAACTGTGTGGATTACGGTTGCTTAAGATTGATCAGATGTAAATGTTAAGAGTAAAGTGCTTGTAAACTAATCCCCAATCTTTAATAATAAACAGTCACTCATGTGAAAGTGATTTAAATTTTTTTAGTCAGTTTCACTTTCTGCGCCAAAGAAATGGGAACAAGATGTTACACACCACCTTCAATTTGTCCACATGGTGGAAGACTACAGCAAATTAGAAAGCGGCTCTTAAGGGTTGTTGGCATTGTAATGGGTGCTCGGGCAATCTATGTGAACCATCAATCATTCAAAGAACCGTTCTACTACTGAACTATTACTTTGTTTATAGGCAGATGCTGACAAGTCACACAGTTTAACCAGATGCATGTGCTGTTGTGATGTTTGGCTGGTATCGCAAGTCTCCAACTGTGTCGGTGTTGGAATAGAAAGTCTGACAAACTAAGTGAAATCTGCAACTTCGGGAATAAATCATTATATGCAATCACATTTGATTGGTTAGAAAAATGTTGATTTAGTTTTCTATGAAAACAGCTCTATTTGGATGACAGATGATCCACATAAATAGGTTTCAAAAGAGATTAAATCTAAATGGTGAGGGCGGTTTGAGTTTTTTTTTTTAATGGAAGGAGTCTCCAGTTGTAGGAAAATGTGGGAAGGTCGTTATGACTCAGTACAGTCTTGGAGTCTACACAGTTATGCTTCTAATTAACATTAAATTGTACTGTATTCGTTTATCTTCTTAACTCCCCCTCTGTTCTGCAATGGGTAAAAAAAAAAAAAACCTCATTTAGTAAAATGGGAAAAAAAAATTCTGCATATGTCATTGTAAAAATCACAGTGTGAACAGTGATTTTGCTTCACTAAGGGGATTTACAGTACATTGATCCACTAATAATGAAAACAATAGACCTCATGCCTCATGTAACCACCTCGTCCAGAACAGTCTCACCCGATCTAGCCTGCTGGGAATGAATTTTCAATGAGATTGAAAGTGTAAATTAAAGTATAATACTACAGTATGTATTATAATAATAGTACAATAATAACAGTGTATCTGAGGCAGGGGTAGCTCAGTGGGTAAGGTGATGAGCTACTGATTGGATGGTCCCAGGTTTAAACCCCAGCAATACCAAGTTGGCACTGTTGAGCCCTTGAGCAAGGCCCTTAACCCCTAACTGCTCAGATGTAAACTGGGATAATGTAGGTTACTCTGGATAAGGGCGCCTGCCAAATGCCATGGATGTAAATATAATATCAGTTCATTAGGTAAATATTAGTCATGTTAGGAATAAATCTATTCTTTCCGTGCATATTTTTCCCACTTTTGGTTAACATTAGTGGGCATGAGTTTCCAGGAAGGAAATTTTGCTCCCATTAATTATTGGTAAACTCTGTGAGAAAAATCTCCCATCAGTCTTAACTTTGGACTTTCATCCATTAGCTCCTGGTCTTTGGAGGAAGAAGCACTGATTGGCCACATTCGTTGTAAAGCGTATAACCAATTTTAAGCCTGATCTAATCTTCTGATATGTTTCTGGGAAATTAAACACTTCAAAATGGGCAGAAGCACTTTGCTCGTGTCAAAAATAGCCATATTCTGATTAAATGCTTTGATCCTATAAACACACACCTTGTTTGATCAGCATCCATGTAAACAGTTAAGTTGGAATCTTTAAGCTGGATGATTTCGATCAGATCGAAATATCAAAATATTCTTCATGTAAATGTAGCGACTGATTACTTCCCTTGAACAGCACACCCCAAAGTGTGTCATAGATACGATACTTCACAAAGTTAGCATTCTAAAGAGTGTGTATTCTTAGAAGTTTGAATCTGCTGTTATTGTGTTTGCTGGTTTGATCAGGTGATTGCTTTCAATTGTTCTAAAGTAGGAAGACTTACATTCATGGCATTTGGCAGACACCGTTATCACGAGCAACATTTTTATATCTTTATACAGCTGAGCAGTTGAGGGTTAAGGGCCTTGCTCAAGGGCCCAACAGTGGCAACGTGGTTGTGATGAGGTTTAATCCTGGGACCTTCCAAACCATAGTCCCAACACCTTAACCACTGATCTCCCCATCACACCTGGGTCAAACTATTGGTGTTGTCTGTTGGTGTAGGATGAAGAGAGTAAAGAACGGTCCTGACCCTTTATTAAATCTAATAAAACTGTCCAGAGATAATTTAACATAAATAATAATAATAATAATAATAATAATAATAAATATTCATCTAGATGGTTGTACTGTTCTACTGTACTTTGTGACAGGTTAGTACCAAGGACTGAGCCAAATATTCTAGACAGAAAGTGTCTTTTGTCTGTATTTCTAATTTCAGGCAACGATTAAAGTCCCATTAAACTTGTGCCGCTATGAGCTAGTGTAGTATGTAAGCTCCTCAAGCGTAACACTGCCTTTGTGATTCTAACGCAACAGAGGAAGTGTCTGAAATGTTTTCTATCACAGTGAACACAGCTGTTTTGGCAGTAATACGTTTTCCAGATGTTATTCACCACTCCCACTAAGCTTTTTCAAGATTAAAATGAGTGTGTGTAATGGAGTAATGCTGTCTGAGTGCAGTCCGGGCCAATGGCCTTCCTGATTCATGACGTGTAGTGCAGAAGGAAAAGAGAAACAAGACTCCACTGGTCGTCTCTGAGTCAGTGGTTTAAACTAACATTCCACTGAATGCATTACATTTCACTCTGGCTCATTAACTATAATTTATCTTCCTGGCATTGCAAATTGCAAAGAGGGCTGAGATTTCATCCTTAAAAATACAATCTTGTTAGACTTGACATATCAATTGTGTTGTATTCATTTGGAGTTTTTAAGCATGTTTTGCTAAATAATTTGGATTCAAGGATTCACAATGCATGTAATATTTTTTTTTTGTCTAGTGCTTTTAACAGTACAGTAACCTGTCACAGCATTACAACTTCCAGACATCCAGATTTAGATTTAGATCCCGAATGAACAAGTCATAGGAGCGGAGATGATGCAAGAACTCGTCCCCTTCTGAGTGATCCTGGAAACTGGGATTATAAATCCTTACCTTTTTTTTGGCACAGTATGTGGAATTTATGATGTCATTTCACCAGTAATAATGGATCGTGATGGTTTTCACCAGTCTGGCAAGAGCAGCTCTGTCTTCAGGGTTTGTTAGCACAAAGCAGTCTATCCCGTTATTTAATGCCTTTTGCACATTTCTATGTCCAAATCTTTCTTTTGTCTGCTATTTTGTCTGGATATTTCATCCTACGCTTAACATTCATCTTTGTATAGTGTACATGCACTAGTGCGAATGCTGTTTTTGAACTTAGCTTAAAAGGAAGTGAAGCCGCTTGACAAAATGGACTTTAACTTTCCAGAGATGTAACGTTCACATGCTTGTCAGTCCGTAAAATGTTTTGAAATATTATGTGTTAAAAATGAATGAAAACCTGTCAAAAGTCAATAGTGTGTAGCTATACAAGAACTTGTAAATGCAATATGCAGAAATAAAATTGTCGGAAAATACAGCATCAGAGATCAATTTTCCACTCATGGTGTGACTTGGCCTTAGGTGCTCACCACCACTAAAATCATTATTTTGTGCAAAACACAATGAAAAATGGAAGAAACACATAATAAACAAGCAGGCCTAGTTTTGCCATACCAAGTTGGGCTGATGGGGAAAGTCAATAAATTGTTGTAGCAGCCAGAACAAAAGAGCGACACTTGAGAAGCATTTGAGACGAGCTAGTTTTCAATCCTGTATTCTGAAACATTTCTTTTGGTACAGATTTTTAAAATTCCAATTCCAATTGTTGCAATTAAATGTACCACTAATAAAAAGTGTGAAGGTACAATTCTGATACAGTTAAGTCTGACTTTTCGGTATTGGTATGTGGGTTTTTATTGTTCACTCATTTTTAAAAAAATTTATTAATTATTGATTTTTTTCGCACTACAGATCAAAAGAAAAGTGCTTACTTTGTATGCATTACATTTTTAAATATAATAAATATTTGTACATTCATACACAAGGTGACGTTCATACTAACAAATCTAAAGAATGAAACATCATACCATTTACTGTAATCAATCTGCTGCTATACAGTACATGCACAGTGTATGGTCCATAGGTGTTTGTTTTGAGTTTGAGTTAACTATTAAAATTCAAATTGTAAGGTCACAGTTTTTACCATGCTAGCTAACAGATTGACAGAGCTGATTTTAGTTAGTTAGGTTAATATTTCTGCATATTCACTGGACGCAAGGTGCAAAAGAAAGAGATGGATTTTATCACCATTAACGGAAATCAGAGGTGCACATTTTTTTGCCTTTTGTGAATGTTTCTTGTACTTTAACAGATTAAATTAAACTGTTTTTTAAATGTAAGAGTGAAGAATTTAAACTATTATTTCAGTTTATACCAGGTAAATTATGTTAATGTTTCAAGGGGAGTGGTGGTTCAGGGGGCTAAGGCTCTAGGTTGTTGATTTGGAGATTTGAGGATCTGGGTTTGAGCCCCATTGTCGGTGGGTTGCCACACCCCATGCTACCCAGCCACTCCATGCAATTTTAGAAAAATGAGAGGGTTACATAAGGAAGGGCATCTGGCATAAAACTTATTGGATTAGATGCTCTGCTATGGTGACCCCTTGATGGGACCAGCCAAAAGAATGTTTAATTTATGCTGGTATTTACACTATAACATGAGTGGAAACAAGTGGGGTATTTTAAATGTACAGCATTACAGCACTTACATTTATCTAATTAATTAATTTATCTGATGGGTTGAGGGTTGAGGGCCTTGCTCAGTGACAGCTCGGTGGTGCAGGTGTTTGAATCTGCACGCTTCTGATCAGTAGTCCAATGTCTTAACCACTGGGCTACTCCTGCACATCTGTTCCAAACATACAATTAGTCTGAGTGAAACCTTTGGTTATACAGTAGTTGTTATCCTCATAAATCAGTCATGCATTGTGTAAGTCATGGCTGTTCAAATACAGTGTGCAGCACAGATTGTAGTTTACCAACACGTGAACACACATACAGTACTAAACCTGGCTATTAACAGACTAGTTGAATCATCTGTGTTCGGCAGAAAAATTGTGCTGAAACTGGCCCCCGGGACTGGATTTAAACAGCCCTGGTCTAATTGATAATCTCTTGGGTTTTATTTTTACTTTGGTTGCTTACATGTTGGACCAATCAGTTTTTCATTTTAAAAAATTAAATAATGATCAGAACTAAACAACAGTTTGTTCTGACTGAGTAATTTGATTTGACGAGAGCCATTTCACGAGTGGCGATATATAGCATAACAGCACTGGGATGTTTCACTATATGTATCATAGCAAGGGTAAAAGTAGGTCTGTACTGGAAAGTGGGGAGAGCAGCTACCTGTCAAATTCATATTCACAAAACCAGTCAGGCAAGAAAATACTTCTGATAACGTTGTCATCTTTAAAAAAAAACACCTTTTCTCCTTAATAATTGGTTGTAATTGCTCTGAATCGTTTGTGTTGTTTTGTTCATGGCTTACGCTAGCTAGAAAGCTAACTAGAAATCTCTGGCTACATAGTACTAGTAAGAATTTAAAACTACTTTCACCCCTCTTAAATAACTGTCGGTCGCTCACTGTTGGACACCAGCTCTAGTCCCTTTGGTGCATGGACCACTGATTATAGCGATCACAAATCGTCTCTGTGTTTAACCATTTAACATGAGGAAACACACTTCTTGAACCAATTCTCATAGTGTTGACATAGGTTTGAGGTTTGGTTGCAGTTTGGTTTGGAGTAACCTGAGACCCTTTTTTTTTTCATTCCATACTGTAGCCAAAAAAACAACATACATGGCATTATGGTAATGTGGCTCTCAAAAAGCAAGGGGTTTTGGCATGGCTGATACCGTACACTTAAATATTTATTTTATTTTACTACACAATTCAATCTGTGTTTAAATCCTCTCTTGTTTCCTATGCCTTTCTGGAATGAAAAGGAATTCATAAGGTATTTGTATGTGACTGAAATTTTTAAAACATAGCTTAGATCCGTTTGAATACATTCAGTGTAATTAAGCACGACCTTGTACATTCCTTTTTGTTCCGTTTCTCTAGAGAAACTCCTCGTCCTCACTGTTGCTACAGAAGAGACTGATGGCTTTCTCCGCTTCATGCAGTCTGCAAATTACTTCAAATATTCAGTCAAGGTAAGACTCATTGTGAGAAATGTTTCGCCAGTTACTCATTGCCAAATCTGTTTCTGCTAAAGCACTGACCTCGACTTAGTCTGAATTCTTTGGAGCTTTGTGTGATTTCAGAATGTCGGGATCTCGAGTAATTTCACAGGTGAACTAAAAGGAGTGAATGGCATTGGTAGCGTCATGAATGTCAAAAATGTCTGGCTTTTAAGTCTGAAGACCTGCTTGATTTTGCTTGTGGGATTGTTTAATTTAGTTTGATATAAAGGACTGTTCTTTAAAAAAATCCTGACCAGGTCCGTCAAGGCTAGGTAGGGCTTGTGTTTTACTGCCATGTTTCTTAACATAACATGCAAAATGTATTTGAAGACTCCGAGATTGGATCAGCTGGCTTTGCTTTAATGTCTGCTAAAATGCTGCCAGCAGTTCTCTATTTGCTCCTGACCGGAGCACATGAGGATCCTCAATGTCAAAAGAAAGCTAAAGTGATTAGGTAAAATAAGATTTCCATATCAATTTGTCTGTGGTGCTTCTATGCATGATTATGTCCAACATGCGACCTGATAGTTTCCAACCTGGTCTACCAGAACATTTTAGAACATGTGTAAAACTAATAAAACTAGAAAATAGATTAGAAGACGGCGGCACGGTGGCTTAGTGGTTAGAACTGTTGCCATGCAACTTCTGTATAGGGTCCGGGTTCGATTCCTGCCTCTGTGTGCATGAAGTTTGGATGTACTTTGTTTTCTGTAAGCAGCCATATTCATTTGACAATCTTAAATTTCAGTTTAAGGCCTTTTTTTTTTTTTTTTTACATTTTAATGGAAAGTGTAATGTTGACTGTGTAATGTGGGCCATTATAAAAAAAATACATGTGACACCTCTGATCTAAATTGCTCATGGTCTTTTCCAGGTTTTAGGGATGGGCGAGCAGTGGAAAGGAGGAGACGTCGGAAACTCGATTGGTGGAGGACAAAAGGTCCGACTGCTCAAAGAAGCAATGGAAGCATTGGCTGACCAAGAAGACCTGGTGATCCTCTTTGTGGACAGGTAAGGGGAAAGTGATGAGAGCATGAACATTCTACAAATTTTGTATGTAATTTTGTATAGTGTTGGAAATATAAGTCTGCTTTATAGAATGCCTTAATGCTCTACATTAGACATGAGTCAGCTATAACACTAAAATGCAAATTATTCAGTTGAGTATTGTGTGGGTTCCCCTTGTGCCACCATGGTTTGACTCCACAAGGCCCCTGTAGGTGTGTTGTGGTGTCTGGCACCAGGACGTTGGCAGCTGATCCTTTTGGGTGATCTGGCTGGTGGGTGGTCTACCATTGATCAAACTTGTTTGTCTGATCTCAATCAGATTGAGATCTGAGGAATTTGAAGTCTTGGAAACAACTCATTGACTCCTAAGTGCCATATGCAGCAGGTTGTGATGCACCGAATGTTCTGATACCTTTCTTTCGTGACCAGTGTTTACTTTTTTCAACAATTTGTGCTACATTGGCTTGTCTGTGGGATTGGTCTGGATGGGCTTGGGCATAGATGAGTCTTGGGTGCCCATGAACCTGTTACCAGCTTACTGGTATGTAATTGATAATAAATTGTATTCAGTTCGCCTGGTGGTGGTGGTGGTGTTTGACTGATTGGTATCCATGTTATATGGTATATGAAACAGTAGCATTGTGTGGTTTTGGTACGGAAAGACTGATCTTTCCAACCAGTCTGATGTCTGCTGTGATATAATAGATGATCTAAAGAGCATTAGTTAGCTTTATGAACATAAGATCGTTGTAATTAAATCTTGTTGGCCGTCATTTCCCATTAGCTTCCTACAATTTTTTGGGGTTGTGTGTTTCTTTAAATTCAATTATGGCTTCGTTATTACCAGGCAGAAAAGACAAACCTCCCATGAAGAATATGCTCAGGCTCACACACTGGATGCCAAGACTCACAACAGCTGTGCTGTGGACTAGAGTCAAAATAGCCTCTCGATTCTCATTAAGACTTGTGGGTCAGTAGAAGGTTAGGGCTTTTCTTCACTTGCATGTGGAGCAGATGTTCCTAGGGTAGAGTTGGCAGTGAAATAATTTGTGTCCTGCGCTGTTTGCCATTTGATATGTTACTGTGATTGGGGTTAATACTGTATGTTGCTAAATTGTTACGATTCCATGGAAAGCTGTGAATGAATTCAGCAGGCAGTGTTAAAGGCTGCACAGTAATGCTATTGTATCATGAATATGCATTTGTCCACCTACTAGCACTTATGCTGTATTTTGCCTTGTCAGAATAAACAGTCTTTAATTTCACCATTCCTTATGTTAAATTATAGCACGTCTAGCATAATTAGCATGTCTGGCTTGCTGCAATAGACACGGACATTAATTAGCATGAGGCCAGTTTGAAGGAGACCTAGTGTTTCCAGCTCTCTTAATACCCACCTGCAATGTGTACTGTTTTGGGTTGCTTAAGATGGATCCACAGAAACACCTTCCCTCAGTTCAGGGAAAGTCTTTTATATAACTTTCTGAAGATTCGAGACTACTAATTATAAATGCACGCGTCGCAATTCTGGGGTAAATTTTGGGTTTCTTTTATAGCTTCAGACTTTAGAGGAAAGCTCATAATGACAGCCTTTATGCAAAGATAACTGAGGCTTGTGCTTAAGCAAAGTATTTGTAAAAATTATAGTGACGACGGATTCACCTTCTCTTCGTCTGCATTTCTTAAAATGGTTAGGTGTCTAGGGAGTAATGGAGGGCTAGTGGATATGTACATTGGAATATTGCACCTTGCTTTTGAAAATAGCTTGCAGGAGCGTTCATATAGGAAATGTGAAAACCTGATTAGGTGGGAAAAAACATTCATAGTCTCTATTTGAGTTTGCATAAGTATGCTAAAAATTACTTGCAAAATTTTTGTATTTTATAGGTATGTTTAACTTATGAAAACATGCCTGTGAAACTTTATGAAATGATTGATAAATGATGCTAATTCCTAGTGAAAGTTGCGTAGGGTAACATTTGTACTTTTTCTCTAGCAGGCATTTTCATACAAGTGACTATTCAATCCAACAGAGGACTGAGTCTTTGGGTGAGCCGCCTTGCTCAAGTCTTCACCAGTGGCTAGGATATGACCTCACATTCCTCTGGATTATTAGTGCAGAACCATAGAATGAAACTCTTACTATTTAAAGACAGTGCTTAGTGGTTTAAACTTGTAACATGGGGTGAACAGTGAGGTATGATATGGAGATAGACATGCTTTTTTTGACACAAGTAGTGGCCAGATGTGAGGCTGTAGAGTATGCTTCCGTTTTCGGAGATGTATGATGAATGTTCTTACCATGGATATTAATAGTGGCTGAAACAGGAACCTTTAAATACCTCCTTTTGTTGACACAAATTTTCCGGATGGTTCTTAACTGAGGCTGCTAGACCGGTGACAGCGCAGATGGGAATGTTTTTTTTTTTCCCCCCTAAACTTTCATGGTTTCCTTTAACTGTAAAAACTAAAAAGGTGCCAACAGTACAAATTTATTTTACAAAGTAAGTGTTCAAAAATAGGCACACTACATAAAGACATACAATATAATGTACTGTATAATAATTCTGCTGCTTTATTGGAGCTGGTTTAAAATTTATTGTATCTAACTGAACTGCTTCCTTTTCTGAAATAGTTCTCCCAACAACCTTTTGTTGTAATGTAGTGACAATGAAATGCGAAAGGACCAATTTAGGGTGCTAAAAGCAACCTTACAATATCCATTCGGTTTTAAGGTTTATTCTATCAATAAGGTTAAAAGTGGACTATTTCATTGACTGTCTATCTGAGTTGTTTAGCCAACCTCATGCCACGTCACAACATCATCAACGGAGCATGTATTAATGGGAGAGTTGAACCACTCAGCCAAATCTTTACCGACACACCCCAAAGACTTTTTTTCTGATTAGTCTCACTAACAAATTATTTTTATTATGGCCAAACAACTGTACTGTATTTCAACATCCAAGTCCTGTGAGTTCACATCACATTGTGTGTTGAAATGCTCTTACTTCCAATATTAAACATAGCTCTGACTTCTACTGTTGATTTCTTTCATGACAAAACTTCAAGTGTTGCTTTCTTATCTTTTTTTTTTTTCTTTTCCATTTTAATAGTTGTAATAGGCTAAAACGTATTAATTACTGACATAATTAAGGCTCTCTGAAGGGGAGAGGCCTGCTTGTGTCAGTAACCTTAATTGAAACAATAAAACCATTCTTATGTAAATTCCTAAATATTTGATGAATTGGTAAGGATGTTGGTCTAAATGGACACACACCAACTGTGATGCTTTAAGTATTCTATAAATGACATTTTCTCTATCTCTTTAGTTATGACCTCATCTTCGCTGGAGGCCCAGAGGAGATCTTGAGGAAGTTCCAGCAGGTCAATCACAAGGTGGTGTTTGCTGCAGAGGGTGTGATCTGGCCGGATGCGCACTTGGCAGAGAAGTACCCGTACGTCCGCAGTGGAAAACGCTTCCTGAACTCTGGAGGTAGGCATCTGGGGAATGTTTGGAACATGAGGTATTGGTAGAAATGATTAGGCTAATTGGTGTGAAGAGGGTGTGTGTGTGTGTGTGTATACAGGAAAAAGCAGTATAGGCGATGAGTGAGAGATATGATTTAATGTGCATTTTAATGTTTTTTTCATCAATCAAAAAAATGTTTGCCATCATAAGTAGAAGAAATTATTGGCGCCCCTCTTTTACAAATGTAAAACCTTTTACAGGTACATGCAGTCTGTCTAAAAGTCTTGGAACACATTCTTAAACATTTAAAACATAGAAAGTAAGTGTAATATTAAAAAATCAAGTTTTATTTATAAAGCTAATCTATTGGCACCAGTGTTTGGTGAGATCGGGGTATTACAGTAGTAGTTAACAGATTATGGGCCAAACTTGGCTGAGTGATGATGGTAGAATAATTATAAAGGTCTTGACTAAAACAACATGCATGAGGAATCACAAAGTAGTTTTCATTTTCTCCAATGGAAAAGTACTCGAACTAGTTACTTTTATCAGAAAGTAACGCTGGAATGTAACTGATTACTTTTTAATGACAGTAATTTTGTAATTAGGTACTTTAAATAGTAACGTCCCCCAGCACTGATTGGCACTACATCTAGGTTCCTTTTTTAAATGTTAGTATATATGTGATATTGACCATGTTACTGCTATGATAACTACATTCAGACCCCATTAGCATAGTAAACACGCCACAACGCAGGAGGTCAGATTATAGACAAGTATAGCTCCAGATCAGCTGTGTGGATTCACTGAGCTGCCAAAACCCCTAAAATTATAGTAAGCACAATGACTGTGTTTAGCCACTAAAAGCACTGCATTTTTAACAAAACTTTCCTGATAAGAATAGGATAGAGAAAGTGTTTCCTTTCTAACCTTCCACAGTCATACTGTGGTATTTCCTGAAGGACACCCAGCATACTGCTCTATTCATGTGAGAGTGCTCAATGAATGGGGTATTCATCAGAGAGGGAGAGTGCGTGGGGGAAAGTGGCAAAAAGGCAGTTGAAAAGGTCCACATATGAGGAGAGAAAGAGAGGGGGAGTGTGTATATGTATGAGAGAAAATTTGTTTTACCACACCCAATTCTTTCTATGTGGTTCTTCTTTAATCCTTTATCTTTATCTTTTCCTGCCTCAACTCCTCCCAAGTTAAATGTAAACCAGGAGCTCATCATGGTCTCCAGACGCTCATCAGTCACCGGTCATAGAGGTTCACAAATCACAGTGTTTATCCCGTGCACCTATTTTAACCAGCAGAATTACTGCCTTGGCATCCTGTTCAGTAGTACACCCTCCCCTTCTGATCAGATCAGTGTGGATAAATGTATGGAATTATGGCGGGGTGTTGTATGCTTTGGGCGTCATGGTTGACATGATCAGTCATGTGGAACGATCATTTAGGGCTGGTCATTTTCTTACAGCGATCCAACACACTGCCATGGTAAACGGTGTCTAAAAAGCCATAGGCGAGACATATAAATAAATAACATGCTTGCTTTTATGTCTTGAAAAGAACACTGGCTTTTCTGTTCTCACTCACTGATTCACACATCTTGCCAATGGACTTGCAAAATCCTTGCAAATGACATGCAAATTAATATTTATAATGAATATACAGTATGACCTGTGAAATTTTGAGTTTACTTTCTTGGTTCAAACCTTTTTCATTTAATGCATGTTGGGTTCTTATTCTCAATCCTGATCCTGGAGAACCCCCTGCCCTGTCTGTTTTAGCTCTCATATCTGATTAGTTTAATAAGCTAATTAACAGTCTTTCTTGAATTGGATTTGGTGTGATAAAGCAGGTGAAACACCAAAATGTGCCTGGCAGGGTTCCTCCAGGACCAGGGTTCCTCCAGGACCAGGGTTGAGAACCATTGATCTACACCATCGTGCTCAATTTTCAGCATACGTGCATTGTATAGTGGCAATTTATTTCTACTTTGGATTTCTCATTAATATGTGATGGCTGGGACATAATGTGTAAAAAAAAAAAAAAAAAAAAGCTTTCTTTGGTTTAATTTTTCATGCTAACATCCAAAGCTGACGCTAATCCATTTGAGTTTATTTAAAGCTTTTCTCCAAGTACACTCAACATTAAGTGCTTTAGCAATAACAACATCCCCCCCCTGTGATGACTACTTACAGAAATAACAAATATAGTACAGCACTAACCAACACATTACAGATATTTTTTCGTCCTGTTCAATAAGCTCTTTATTCTTGTTAGGGTCCTGTTGGATCTGAAGGCAATCCTGGAAACACTGGACACATGGCAGGGCACAACCCTGGTAGTTTTCTTGCCAAGTGGCAATTTAAAGTAATCAGTTCCGCCACCAGTATATTTTTGGGACGAAACCAACATGAACATGGGAAGGACATTCAGAACTCTGCTTAGTACTGCAGACTTGCCACGTGCTGCCCACAAATATCTCAATATAAACATATTTAAGGTAATTCAGGGTGGAGGCTTGCTTTATGAGCTGAGCCATTAAGGAAGCAGATGTGAGAATTTCATCCCAGGTCACAGATGTTAAGGGATATATATATATATATATACACACACACACACACACACACACTACCGTTCAAAAGTTTGGGGGTCACTTTCTAACTCCATGATGGTTCCTGATTTTTATTTCTTTCTACATTGTAAAGGAATGCTGAAGGCGTCCA
>JAQMYL010000033.1:32389311-32407374 GCA_030014365.1 Clarias pachynema
GTATTGTTCTGCTGTGTGATTGGCTCTTAGATTAATCCATATCGAGCAAAAAATGTCTAGAGCTTTTCATCGTTTTTTAAAATCAAAGAAATCGCGATTCGATATGATATCGTTTATCGGCCCAGCCCTACTACAAAGGGTGGGCCAACATCAAAATTCGGCGAACGAATATTTGAATACATAAATTGCCACACAAAAGAACTGCGATACATCACAGAAACGATTTTACCCCCATCTCTAATATTTATATGAATATTGTTCAAAGCCTGTTGTGAAAGCAAACTTACTTCTCAGTTCACAGGATATTAATGTGTAATAAGAAACTTCTAACTCCAACAACTGTTCTAATTCCTGAGCACACAATCAGTCATGTCTGACATACATTCCCAAACACATTGTCTTTTTGGCAAACCACTCTCATTTTCTAGAATTTCACAGATATATGATTCCTCAGTCGGGTGTGGGTGGACAGGTTTCCAAGAAATCCAGCCGATAGTTTGCTCAAGGTTCTAAGCTTGAGCCAGTAAGTGTCTGAGGAAAGTTGGAGATTAATATAGAGATTCAGAATCTCTACCAGACCAGCTGTTCCTTTTCTTTTCCCTTCACCATGGACATCATGATAATTTAAACAAATCCTGCTTAGGGTTGAGTCATCATCTCTTAACCTTTAAACATCTGTATGTGTTACTTTTCATGACTAATTATCATCGACCTAGAAATGAACCTCTGCTTGTTTTTTATTGGGGTTTTCAAGAAAATCCACACAGTACTCTATAAATGCAAGCATGGCACCTAAGAGGAAGCAGAAGCACCAGTGCACTAATGTCAGGGACAGACGTAATCCGTCTGGTTTACGTCTTCTGTCTCTTTATAAACAACAAGAGTTCCTCAGTTTCCGTTGTGCACTGCTGACCTCATTGGAGCCCAGAGCACAATATCCCAGTTCCTAATACGGTCACGTTTATATGCTGTCGATGCAAGACTTAAACCCAGGACTACTTACAACATTAACAATCTAAACTGAACGTAAATTCTGAAAGCGCTTGCATCTGCCGGCCATCTGTTGTTGGACTGGGCAGAAGATTTACCATTTAGTTTTACAGGACCGCCTTCCAGGGGTGAAAATCGTTGTGACAGAGTGTCCATGTCTACCTGGCATCAATCCATGTACGGAGATCTAATTTCAAGCACTGCTGTTTTGGCAAGAATACAGAAGATCCATTCTGTCAGGCTTTTCAGTCTCTGTCAGGCAATCCAATTTAATACAGAATTACAATATCATCAAAGAGAATAAAAATGTGGATTTGTACCCAGGAACTGCTGCTGTAATCATAAAAACTGACCTCTGCTCATCCTATGAGTCACAGATTAGACGTTTATACTGTACTGATTTATAATCCCACTATCTGGTGTCACCCAGAAGAGCACTGCTCCATTTTTAATCTGGTTATGGTTCATCTGTGCATTAGTTCTTATATAAGTGACTGTTTAATACATTTTGGAATTCGATCGTCAGTTATACCAGAAATCATGTATTGTCATCTTCCCGCTGTTTAAAAAATTAAACAAGCTAATTCATGATATTCACTTACATATCTTACACACATTTTCAAAAAAACATTTTATAGTTGTAATCATTGGTATACAGAATATACTGTATTAATATAAAAGGTAAGCCTATTTATATAACAATATATAATTTTCCAAATAACAAGGCTGCACTAAGGGACTGGAGCAGCGATATACTGTACTATAGCAGCTGGATAGTTGGTCTAACCTGGCTAGGCAGTTTGAGTGATACCAGTATTAAAAAAATCTAATCCCTCCATAGTCTTAGTAAAGTTTGAAGAATGGTAAAGTAGGTAGTTGTAGGTCAATGGCTTGCTATAGCTGTCTGTAAACTGGTGGAGCTAATTCGTATGTCTGGCCAAAAATACTCTTCATTAGATACAGTACACCTGTTTAACTGGCTGTTAAGTCAAATATCTAATCAGCCAATCACATGGCAGTGACTCAATGCATTTAAGACGATCTGCTGAAGTTCAAACTAAGCATCAGAATGGGAAAGAAACCTTGAAATAGGAGACATGACCTGGTGCACCTCCTTTCAGCTAAGAACAAGAAACTGAGGCTACAATTAAATTTACATAAAAAACAGCATTACAGTAGATATTCAAGTCCATGATCTTTTCGGAAATAAAGAGTCCTGGATGTAGCCATAAATGATAAACAATGCACTTCCGTATAACTGGAGCGTTATCTTCACAACAGCATGGTCTACCCTGGTTGCTGAATAATCGTTGTGGTGGAAATGTGCATCGTAGTACCCAAAAATGTTCCCGCATTCTTTAAAATGTTCCTGAACCAGAAATGTGCCTAACAATAAATCCAATACAATTTGAGACAGATCTTGGCAGATTCTCCTCAAATCTGTCTCTGCCAAAAATGAGCTTTGCTATGAGTGTGCTAGTCCTTTAACACAAGCTACTGTAACGCAGATCTCAGAGCTCCCCCAAAGTGTGTGTAGTACTGCTACAGCTGAAATACCCCACTTTTTTCATGTCTCACTCCATTTATTTCAACATCTTCTCTAAATGTGCGCTTTCACAGTCTATAGAAAGGGAGCTACTGCCAGAGAATAAAAGAACTGGACAACAAGCCAGGGCGAGGGATATCTTCCTATATGAGGTCACAATAGGGGAAAAATCTAATTGGCTTGTTTAAGCCCCAGCCATTACAAAAATGGAAAAATGACAAAAAAAAAAAAAAAAAAAGACATTTCTTTTCCCCTTTTGTATTATGTTCGTACACACATGAACTGGAATCCCATATGAATGCATAACGGGTTCTGCAGGGTACTGTAGATTGAGGCCGAACTGGAGATGCTGGTAGATAAAAAATGGGCAAAGGAATTACTTCAAAGGAATTCCTAATCTGATCTATTTGCATATTATCAAGTCTTTTTATGGTCTTTGGTATGTAGCTTATTCAGTAAACCGTTTTAGCGTTGTAATCTGGAAGTTGATTTATATTCATGTCATCTTTCTATATGTCTGAAAACAAAAAGCCATTGTATCCCAGTCTGCACATGTATTACATTACCAACAGATTATCGCCATAAAATCCAGTGAAAGAGTCAGAAATTATATTTTCAATAACATCTGTCCCTTATGTAGATACTGTTTCAATATTTGGCTAGGGCCATATTTATCTAGGCTATACTAAGTCCTTACATAACTCCTTACGGTTTTCTTTCTTAGATTTATTTGAACTACTTGGCTAATTACGTCCCAAACGTCTGGACCTACGAGCGAGGCTGTACAACCTGTGACCAAGACATGTTGGATTTGTCTCAACTCGCAGTAAGTAAACCATGAAGTCAGATTTCCTTGAAAACATTCTTATCATTTGATGGATTTACTGGATTCTCATGTGTGGGAGTGTGTATGTTACTGTAGGAGTAATCCAGGAACTTGAATCTTTCTTGAGACTAACCAGAGCTGTCATCAAATCCAACATCAACAACAACAAAAACAGTGTCTGGAGAATTGAGTCTACAGTATGGACAGGAAATTCTGTGTTACTGTGTGGTACAGGAAATGGCTTTCTGGTTTTTACAGAAGGTTTACTTAGACGGGTGTCTCCCAGCACTAGGCCACTTTTTAGTGGCCTAAGCATTATGGGCTTCGTGCACAGGGCAAGTTTCTGTGGTTGGTCTGAAAATTTGCGCAGCAGGGTTCAACCAAGGCTGGCAGTTTCTAAAGGAGGTGTTCGGGCTTATCGGTGGACCAGCTGTCCGTTGCGTCTGTTGCTTAGTATCTGTCTCCCCTTATTTAACCTTCGAGTTGCTCATCATGGATAATTACTGCCACATGGCACTGGCTGGATGGTGAAGTAATGCAGGAAAGTTAAACTCCGGCTTGTGTCTGAGACATTCAGAGTACAAAATAAATAAATAAATGTCCATATCAGGCTGGCATGATTATATTGATACAATTCCTTTTTTTTAAAAAAGAAATATTGGGAAATATATATGATGTCTACCGTGTTTAGTAGCATAGTTCATAGCATAATTTTGCATGCAAATACACATCATTTGTCTGAGAAGTGAGGAGAAACGCACAGCACTCAGTTGTAACATTCAGACACATCTGGATGTATATTATGAGGTCTGAATCTACAGGCTGTACGTCTTTTGGATCGGTGGTGTTTCTTTATTGCTGAGATTGTCTCATGTTTCTTCTTTAATAGTAATCATAGACTACAGGCAAGGTGGCAAGTCACGTAGTGGTTAGCACCCAAGTCTCCTGGGATAGGCTCCAGGCCCTGTGCGACCCTGAATACAGGATAAAGTGGTATAGACGATGAGTGAGAATGAGATTATAGTCATAGGTGGAAAGTAATTAAGTACATTTACTTTGTTACTGTATTTAAGTACATATTTTACATACTTTTACTTGAATAGGTTTATTAAATTATACTATTTTTACTTTTACTTCACTATTTACTATAGGATATACTATATTTGCGCTTTTACCAAAGGAGGAATGTAAATAGACGACATTTATTTGAGTAATTTTGTGTGCTTTGTCCACCACTGATTATAAACAGCTACATTTTTTTTATAGGAACCAGCTAAGCTGCTGTAGTGGATTCTTAGTTGTGAGCAATATTATGCATTTAAATAAATTATTTAGCCAGAAACCAATATCAGAGATGACGACATTAAGTCAGAAAGTGGAACGGGTTTTGTAGACTTTCATAGATTTGTCATTTCATTTACCATATCCAGAATTTTAGACACTAATTAAAAATTTTTTGTTGCATCTCTTCTTTCATGTAGCTGTAACAATGAACAGTCAAGAAAGTATGTCCTTAAAATCTTTCTCTATTTCACTCATTCCTTGCTTTATTAGTAACACAAAGTATTTGGAGATATCTGGAAGTTCTCCTACTCCCTCTATCCAAGGAATGCGGAATCAGCCATTCACACATGTCATCCTGGCTGAATGCCATGGACACAGAGGTTGGAAGAGTGCATTATGTTGTCTTTAGATAAATGTCATGGGAAAGTTTGTATGAAACCCTGACCTAAGATAGACTCCCACTGCTTGACCCCAGTTTCTGACAGATTATGTTTAATGCACTTAAGTGCTTGGCCAGATTCTTCCACAGATAAAGTAATGTACATTTATCCAAAATCATGATTAAAACACTGTAGAAGATTATGTATTTCAATTATTTGATTTCTGCATCCATTCACAAATGCCATGAAAATAAATTATGCCTTTAGTAATGTAGAAAAATAAGCACTCCTGAAAATCTATAATACAGTTCAAATTAAACAAATTAGAGTTAGAGTTATTAGAAATTAGAGTTATTATTACCACGTTTTAAACAAGGCTGTACGTCCATGAATGGCGATCCCGGCCGAGGTGGTTCAGAGCCCAAAGTAGTCATTCCCATGATTATTCATTGGGTGGAACACTTGATCCTTGAAAATTGACGAATACAGTACCTTGTCCATTCACCATTCACCAACACTGGAACTATAATGGGACTGGCAGTTCTTGCCATATTCCCCATATTCGATCCAAGCCATTTCCACATGTTAGAGCCATTAAAAATTCTACTTTGATGGTATCCAAGCATTAGTGACTAGCTGGGGGTAAGTACATCAGTGTAGCAGGGGATTATATAGAAATAAAGGGAGTGTTACTCTCATAACTGTGTTCTGTTAATCTGCACAACAGTAACAACAATTAGCTTTAAAAACATTTTGTATAACACCATGTACAGTATTAGAAGGAATGCATGAATACAGCGGTTGCAGAGGAACAAAGGAGACAAATCATCAACCCCCTCATATGTGAAGAAAATGTGGAGAGCATGGACAGCCTAAAGTTCCTTGGAGTCGTGGTGTTTTAACAGCTGGAGAATTGACTTGCAACACTTCACACCTGGTGAAAAATCCCAACACAGACTTTCCTCCCTGAGAAAAACTGAAACAGCAGAAACATCTGGCAAATTTCTACCATTGAGAGCATCCTGAAAAACTGCATGAGTGTGTGGTGTGTCAGCTGCCCAGCCACTGAGTGATAGGTCCTGAATAGTGTGATGAAGATGGCGTGGGACATTGTTGGGACAGAGGTCCTGAGCTTGGAGAGTATTTATGCTAGCCAGAAAAGGAACAAAAAGAGCAGCATTATCTGAGACAGCACAAACCCTGGTCACTTGCTGTTTGAATTGTTACCATTTGCGCAAAAAATATTCAGGTCAATATAATCCTGCACAAATAGGCTAATTAACAGCTTTCTCCATTTTCTTACTTTTACAAGAGAGATGCCATGAACGGGCATTGGTGCCTCAGTGGTAGGATTCTCACACACTATGTGGAAGGCCTTGATTCCCAGCTAATGCTGGGACATAGTGCCAGCCCCCCATGATAAAATCGATTCAAATCCAATTATTTCAAATCCGACGTAAAAAGCTGTGCCGACATGTGGTCGCCCCTTGTTGCGAGCAGCCAAAAACAATAGAACATTTCTTGTCTTATAATTTGAGCTGCTTTTGGAGAAAACTCAACAACACCATTTTAACAAGTTTTGTAATGCTAATAAAAGATACATGTTGAATGTTTCTTGGCTGTTTAGTTGTTAATTGTCAAATAGGACAACTAAACAGTTCCTCTTCTCCCTAAACAGGATTATCCAAGAGTAAGGATCGGCGTGTTTATCGAGCAGCCGACCCCATTTCTTCCTGAGTTCCTGCAGCGGATCTTGACTCTGGATTATCCCAAAGATAAACTGGATGTCTTCATCCATAATAGAGTAAGACTGAAGCTACATTCAATTCTAGGAAGAAAAAAAAACATAAGCTACAAGCTAGTGTTTATGATTCAGCTGACAGTAACCTCATTCCACCCTCTCTGCTCTGCTAGGAGGTTTACCATGAGAAACACTTAGAGGCATTCTGGAAGGAGAACAGAAATGTATTCCATAGTTTTCAAGTTGTTGGCCCTGAGGAGATCTTGAGCCAAGGAGAAGCAAGGAACCTGGGCATGTAAGTGTTTTCATGTACAGTATACTGTATATCTTGTACAGCACTATTGGAAAATGAAGTTGAATAAGAAGGATAAAATTTATTATGAATAGAAATGTGTTGAAAAGGGTACAGTACAAATCTAAACAACCCCCAAGCTCATGAACAAATTATATTTCTTCTTTATTTTTATGCATTACAATACAAATCTGTCTACTTAAGGCTAAAAGATGTGCAGAGGTAAATCAGCGGTTAAGGTATTGTACTATTGATCAGTAGATCTCAGGTTCGAACCCCAGCACCAAGAAGTTGCCACTTTTGGGCCCTTAACCCTCAACTGCTCAGATGCGTAATGAGATAAAATGTAAGTTGCTCTGGACAAATTAAAACTTTAAACTGCAAAAATGAGACCTGCCACTGGGTATACTTAGTATGTATCGTAGATGTTTGTATGATGTCTCAACTAGCTAGCTCAACTACTCTGTATGGTCTTTTGTTATCATCCAGCTAGCTAACATTTTTGAGGTGAGGAATCTAGGTTTTGTTTGGCTAATAATTCTGATAAAAGCTAATTGAAATTTTCAGTATAAATCGCAACTTAATGAATACAAAAAAAAAAAAAGGTATACCTTGTCTTGGCTGTTGGAATTGGCTAGTAATTCTGAGGCTACAAATTAGCTGAATACTTATAGCTAGCAGCACTTCGCACTTATCTAGGCAGTCTGTATTGTGACACTAGGTATTCGCATAAAACTAATTTGTAGCAGAATTATCATGCTACCGAACTTTAGAAATTTGAATTCAATCTGTGTTAATGAATAAATACTGTATAATAATACAAACTAACCGAACGCTAATAGCTAGCTATCTCAATGCAGATTTCCTTGCTAACTGGCAGCCTGGTGGCTTAGTATTTAGCACTGTCGCCTTGTACCTCCAGGGCCTACAGTAGGTTCAATTCCCATCTCAGGGTATGTGTGCGTTGAGTTTGCTTGGTGGGTTTCCTCCCAACGTCCAAGGACATGCAGATTAGGCTAATTCGTGCTCCCGGCTAATTTGTAGTGTAAGTGTGTGTGCCCTGCGATGGATTGGCACCCTATCCATGGTGTATCATGCCTAGTGCCCTAAGTCTCCTGGGATAGGCTCCAGGCCCCCCGCGACCCTGTATATTGGACAAAGTGGTATAGACGACGAGTGAGTGAGTGAGCACGCTGCCCATGTTAGTCTTCAGTTACGAGAGAATGTAAATATTTCTCATTCTTTTACTTTTATACCTAATATAAATAGATTATACATTCCTATGTTACCTTGAGTGGAGAATTTGAGAGTTATTACTATTATTATTATTATTGCTATTATCAATATAAATAATAATCTAAGCATGAAGTAACACTAAGCCCCTCTTTCTGGATGCTTGCTATTACATTAGGTGTATAACCACACATTTTTCATATGGTATAACATACATTTGGTCCAAGTGCAGGTGCTTTGTACATATAACATTCTGGTTATGGAAGCCATATGGAGAGTGTTTAACATCTGATTCTGAAATATGCTCCTGTAGCATGTCTACCAATGGTGTTTTTTAAACTAACTAATTTGTGTTTCTGAGCAGGGACTTGTGTCGAAGAGATCCTGAGTGTGACTACTATTTCAGCATCGACGCCGATGTCGTGCTCACAAACCGTCAAACATTGAAGCTACTCATGGAACAAAACAGGTAATCATCCTGATTTGCCGATTCCTTTCATAGAAATAAAGGTATCGCACAGTTGATGAAACAACGGAAATGGAAGGAATTCTTCCTTCCAAAATGAACCTCGCTCGCTTCTTAAGGAAATAAGTAGACATTATACAGAATTCACATTTTCCTAAACCCACGGTCCTGAGGATAGCATCCTGACCATGGTGCAATATTTAGCAGTGTCTATACAGTAACCAATACTCAAATATTTAAAGAAGAACCGGGACATTCCTTCAGAATTATGGGGCGAATTTAGAAACGGCAATGGTAGAAGCTATTTGTCCTGCTTGGGAAATTTTAAGATGCACTATAATTTGCTGTAATGCATTTTTTTTTCCTAATGTATTTTTTTTTCTAACAAAAACAACATTCATCATGTGAACATGTCAAGCTGTTGCAGCAGTTGAAATGTTTGGTTTGCAAAAGTAGTTGACTACTATTCTTTCTGTAGTTAAAAAACAAAAATTTTGGATATAACTCAATTAAATACCATAATCGCTTTTCCTTCACAATTAATTCTTTTATAGACTTTCCTGCAACAATGGAAAAAATCAGTGTGATAAATGTGCAAAGTAATATATGTGTGTATTACATTAGGGATAGGGTCCATCCACATGCCATCCAGCACAACGGGCAATGGATACTCCACATGGAGATACAGTATATCCGTAATGTCTGTGGCAGTTATTTAAAGGGTCGGGCTGCCAGCTCAACGCCCGATTGTATCTAAACACTTGGGGGTACGGGACCTTACTCAGGGGTCCAACAATGGCAGCCTGGCGACGTCAGAGCTCAAACCGTGGACCTTATCCACACCGAGCTACCCCTGCTACCCCTGTTCATATCATATTGCACTAATTAAAATGCACTAACTCATAAAACAGACCTCTTGATTCTGTAACCTTCATCATGGAAACTTATGTCTGTCAATACAATCCTTTTTATAGCTCAGTGAGCTTTGCTTGGATAAAAGATGTGACATCTAAAGCAGGCTTTTTGTCCAGGCTGAAAATAACCCACGAGTTAAACTCTGCTCACAGTAGTGTCTGTCTGAAAAATGATTCTGGATCATCCTTCAGGGTTTTAAACAAGCTGCATGTGATTATTGCACATTATCATGTTCCAATTCAGTATTCAAGAGTGCAAGGATTTACACAATGTGTAATTAACTGTTTTATTGTCTTCATCTTGTGTGAAATGTTTTAAAACTACTAAAGTTAATAAAGTCTTTATTGTCTGTCTTACTGATTTATTTACTAGCACATGTACTATTCAACTAGTTTGTGCAACCCCTAGAAGCCATAATAACACTTTTAGGGATGACAAACTTGTTCAGACCTTGCCAGGTCCAATATTTCAGAGACTTTTAAATGACAATGACTGTATCCTGATTGACACGTGCCATTTGGCTGTCTCTCTCTCTTTTTTCTTTTTGCTCAGAAAAATTATTGGCCCTCTTGTCACCCGTCACGGCAAACTGTGGTCCAACTTCTGGGGAGCTCTGAGTTTGGATGGCTATTACGCCCGCTCTGAGGATTACATCGACATCGTGCAGGGGAAGCGAGTGTAAGAGAACTCTTATGTTTTTTTTGGAAAAGCATAAGAAAACCTATATTATTGAATTTATACCAGATTACTGTGGTCTCGCTAGCTTTCTCTGATTAGAACATACATAAGCAGTGACATATTTCTTGATAGACTCAATTCAATCACAGTGCCTGAGCAAATTTGGCAAGCAGCTCACGCAAAGTTTTATAGATGCAAGTTGGGAAGACGGTAATTGTTGATTATGTCATGCAATCTCACCGCAAACCAATGGGTAAAATGGAGAACATGTGTTTTTTTTTTTTTTTTTGCTACCAACACAGAACCATGGACTCTGTCCATAGAACACAAATAACACGTTGAGAAGTTTCAAATGAAAAGCCGGCCTGCAATCAAACAAATCAATGTGATTTATAGCGGTATTAAAATCTCCATTTCTGTCTTTGTTCCAGTGGCGTGTGGAATATTCCATACATGGCCCATGTTTACCTCGTCAAAGGTGAGGCTTTAAGGAACGAGCTGAAGGAGAGGAACATTTTCGTCCTGGAGAAACTCGATCCCGACATGGCTTTGTGTAGGAACGCCAGGGAGTCGGTGAGAACAGTGGAACAAGAGATTACATTACAAAACTTAGACTTAGTTTAGGGTATTTTAAGCACAGATTATGGATTAATATTGTCATATTATAATATCAAGCATGGATTAACATTATTATCTTTTAAAGTTACATATGATTTTTGGAGGGAAGCTGTAATACTTCTTAGTGTCCATTTATCAATCTTTAGGCCTCATTTATCAATCTTTTACACAATTCGACCGTGTTGAAATTAGTGCTGTCAATTGATTAAAAAAATTAATCTAGTTAATCACAGTCATAGTCTATTAATCCCAATTTTATAATACTCAGATTCACTTGTATTATAAATATTTGAATAAAGAAATGCATGAAAAACTGGTTAGAGGAAACATAATGCAGTTTTATAATATCTCAAACATTAACATTTAACAAATGTTAAATTAAAATCTCTCGATTGGGACAAGCGCTGTATGTAGTAGCTGCATGGTGTGGGGTGCGGCTCGAACCCGGATCCTCAGATCAGAAAATCAACAACTTAGAGCCTTAGCTGCCTGAGACACCACTCCCACATCTTACGTCTAACATATCTTTGCAAAAATAGTTCCCCTTGAAGGTGGCTCAAGCACACAACGTTAGTTTTATCAAAACTTCCATCTAGAAGCTTTTTATAATGAAACATGCAGTTCAGTGCGCATGGTGATTATGGAAAGCCATTAGGGTCAAATTTGGTTATATGAATAATTTGCTTTAAAAAAAAAACAGTAATGTTTTAATTCCTTATTTGGTATGATTTTATTAATTTCTTTTAAGGCATTAATCTAAAATCATTGTGTTTTACTAAATTTCTCCACAGTTGTGTAATTAAATTAAACAAGTGATGTTGCAGTTACTAGTTGACAATTATATGGTATAAAACCGACCAATCAAGGACTCTTTCTACATGAATTTGCAGAAATGATTTGCAAACAGGTTTATCTATTTATAGCCAGCTTGATAAATGAGGCCTCAAACCTCCATCATTCAGACAGTTTACAATTTACATTCAATTTACAAATGTGATGTTTCTTAATGCCTTCAAACATCTGCTGCAGTCCTGCTGCAAATACATAACTGGCAAGTAAGCTGAGTGTATCAGTGGGCTGTTTGTGTCCAAGGCATGACCTTTAAGTGTTTATGTTGCCATCTGTGGTGCGTTCAAGGTCTCTTCCTTTCAGTTTGTTCCCCGTCATCCTTTCCTCCTCCATGCTTTACATGTGACTTTTAAGCCCTGAGAATGAGAATGTCTGGCTGGCATTCTTAGTCCCCAGTGTCTCTCTCTCTCTCTAATACATTAACCCCATTAACAATTTCAGTTCTGAAGGATTTAAAGAGACCAATATTTTTTATACAACACGCTTTGTTATTAATAACAAGAATTAGGAAGAACAGTTCAGAAATGTGAAGGAGAAACAGAACCTTAACTTGGCAACACAAACCATGCATTCTCTTAGAAGGTTTTGGAAACTATCTTAGAGAAACTTCCAAAAGGAAGTCCCAAGGAAATGCTTAAAACTAAATTATTTGTAACAATACACTTTAAACATTTAAACATTTTAGACAATTAAATCCATTGAGCATCCAAACTGGGACTTGTGATTGTGCAGAATAACACTCATCCCAATGTTTCACTAGTGCTTGGATACCAAGGACGCTGGAGCCATGATCAAATTCCTGCTTCATGTCTGAAACACTGGCCTCCCAGCAACTCCAAACATGTGGAAATCAAAATTTCATCACAAGTCCCAGTTTAACTTGAATGCTCCTTGTATTTAACTCCAGGAATTCAATTAAAAATGAATAGATCTGTAATAATGATGATAGCTAGAACAGCAGAAAACTTGAGATCCTCCAGAACTGATTTAGAAACCAAACCTCCGTCAATCAGCATGAACATGAAGCCTATCCCTCTCAGCTTGGCATGTGAGAGGAACTCAGGTGCTGTGGTTTACAGGCAGTGTTGGCTTTTCCATGTGCAGGGGCCTCCTTCTCTGCTGAAAGTGGCCTCACGTCTGTGACGTCTCCATCATGTGCTTTCTGTGTAACTCTGTTGTGTTCAGAATGGACGTTACAGATTTTACATGGTGCTTTTCCTTCATTCTAGACAATACACAGAGAAAAAGACTCTCCTTCTCCGGAATCATTCCATATGCTCAGAACCCCAAAGGTTTTATGATACTTTTTGATTACTCTGCACTATATCCACATCAACACAAACATGTTATTTGCTGTTAGAAACAGAAGCATCATCACTTTTCCAAACAGTTTGAATCACTGAATATTGAGTACAGAGAGTAGAGCAGCATTACATTACATGTATCTGTATAGTGTGTGTGTGCGGTGGCCTGGGAAAGCTTCTGTATATGGGTAGAAAAGTTTAATGTTTTATACTATGCACAGTTCTGAAAACTTCATACTTTCCCGAACTTTTTTTTTTTTTTTTTTTTCCAATGCATCTCAATCACAAGTACAGTTTTATCATGGTAAAATCTCCTAAACTATAATAATAATAATAATAATAATTGAAAAACACACCACTAATTGCATATACCCAACTGCAATAATCTAGAAAGTAATAAATAATTAACAACCTCTCGCTTTATCATTTTATAATCTTTGTGCAGAGGTAAACACCCCGGCTTCAGAAACTTCAATTCCTGCTAAATGTCTGTTCCATCCATTAACTAAACCTGGTGATTCTAATTAGTACAACTCTTCAGCCAGATGAAGCCAGGCTCGAACTAATTAGTGACATCACCTGTTGTGTCCATGGGGAGAACTGCAGTATAATACATGGCATATGTTGTATTAATTCTTTTGGCCACCACAGCATTGACAGATGTCTGTGCATCTATTTAAAATAGTTAGAATTAACAACATAATCCAACAATAGGAAAAGGCAAATGAAAATCAAGAAAAATTGATTTAATTTAAAATTAAGTGAACACATTTGACTATATGTAAGATATAGCCTTTATCTCCTTGCCAGAATTCTGCGAAAGTGATATCTTATGGCTTTTCCCAGACCACAGTACATATTATACTGTATAACCTCTATAAAGACTTACTGTATGTAATCTTGTATGTAACACTGTACGTACAAACTACAGATACTAAATATGTTAGATATAAACAAGCATGTCCATGAGGAATGATTTACATTCTATATTTAAACTCCAATTGATTGCAATAGATTATGTTATATATCTGACAAGATTTAATTCTAGTATATTCTAGTTCTATACGAACGATTATGCTGTATTTTTTAGTAGCAAAAGCCCTGCAGTCAAACCAACTGGTTCATTTAAGACTAAGAGCATTTGGAAAGCAGTCTGATCCCTCTCTGGCAAATCCTTTGCGAACGTGATGCTCTTAGCTGAAAGACAACAAGTTTCACATGTTATTTTGTAATAGATCCGGAGAGAAAGCACCTGGGTTTTAGTCTTAGATGACCTTTAGTCGTAGTCAAAATCAGAGATTTAATTTCCCCTTCCCTAACATGATGAGAGGAATCATAATGAAGCAGGAATAGTTACCTGCTTTAAGGAATTCCCTTGAAACCCCCCTCCCCCCATTTCCCTATGACCCTCAATAACATAAACTCCAAATAAACTCCTTGACTTATCTCAGACTAGGCAGTAACACCTGCTCAAACAGTAATCTAATACTAGGGGTGCTTTTGTTGATATATTTGATAGAAAAAGTGACTGGTTTTGTAACGGAGCAGGTGAAGCGTAGACTGAGAGTGTCTTGGAGACTCACATACTTCAGTGTAAAATCCCTTCATCCCCTTCCTCTTCGGGTGCACATTCAAGCAGACTAAAATGAAAGCACCCTTAGTGGAAGATATTCACTATTGCTGAAGTTGTCCCTTCCCTTCCTTCATCCTTCCTTACTACTCCCTTCTACCATTAAAGCTCAGATTGACAAATATTTTGTATAAAATATTTAATCTTCAGCAACTCAACATTAGGGACTTGACCACATTGGGATATTTGTGTAATGTCAGGCATCTTCTTTTCAGCTGAAATGTAACAGGATATCTTTCTATGCTGCAGGGAGTTTTCATGTACATTACAAACCGTCATGAGTTTGGAAGGCTTATTTCTACAGCCAACTACAACACAACCCACTTGAACAATGATTTATGGCAAATATTTGAGAACCCAGTGGTAAGTGTCCAGATGTTCCTCCTCTTTGTTTCTTTGGAAAAACTGTTTCTTTGGAAAAACAAAAAAATGAGTGAAGATAAACTTCTGTTAATATTTTAATTTCTTTGCATCATTGGTTGGGAATGTGCTTTAATGTGCTTGGGAATAATCATGGTTCTTAAATAAATCAGACACAGCTGAAGACCATTTGCTGACTAATAACTTGTATGTATAGCCAGTATGACAGCTGTACTATGTTCCTCTGTAAGGGCGTTTAACAAGACATATAGCGCTTATCTGTATTTTCCATTTTAGGACTGGAGGGAGAAGTATATCCATCCAAACTACTCCCAGATCTTCACAGAGAACCGTCTGGAACAGGTAGAGAGGAAGAGATTACTGTGTAACATTATGGTCAGATTAAATGCAGGTATGTGACTGGAGTTTGTCCAGGCATCAGTATGTTCTGTATCTGCATGTAATGTGTGTATGTGTGTATAGCCATGTCCAGATGTGTTCTGGTTCCCTGTGCTATCTGAACAAGGCTGTGATGAGATGGTGGAAGAGATGGAGAACTTCGGCACTTGGTCTGGTGGAAAACATGAGGTCAGTGGTACACATTGTTAGGAAACGGACTTTCAAATGATGGTTAAAGAAAAAGTAAAGTCCAAAATTTTATGTAATCTTGAGGTTATACTGTACAACTATTGGGAGTTTATTAAACCCCATGTGCAGGGCATATTAATGCAGGGCATATTCGCATATTCACATATTCACACTAAGGGGTTGGGTAACATGCTGGAATTTGTTATCTGGAATTTATCATCTCTCAATTAAAATGGGGAAACCAATGCTGGGAGTAATGTCCGTGCTTTGTCTGGAGTAGGTTTAATACAAGCCAATATTTTGGCATTGTACAAACTAAATGTGTATTAGCAGCAAAACATATAATATGTAGCCAAATGTATACAGAACAGAAGGATTGAGTGCGAAGTAACTAGACTAAAAATTATTGATACAAGAATTATTGATACAACATTTGTTCACTAATACATTTTGCTAAACCTAGATCGTGACATATAGTGATTTCATTCAACACCTTAAGCTTTGATTACAGAACACAATGTGGTGTCCCAGTTCTCCCAGAATCATGGAATACTGAAAATAACAGAGAAAAGAAAACCTCCATAGATGTGATAGTCTGGTCATTCAGTACATTCAGGTCGTCAGCTGATGTCATTTTATTGAGTTTACTATGTGAGTCGAGACCTGAGCAACTGAAGCAACTCCAGATCATAACACTGCCTCCAGAGGCTTGTACAGTGGTCACTATACATGATGAGTGCATCGCTTCATGTACTACCCTTCTTACACTGACACGCCCATAACTCATAAGACCACATGACCTTTTTTCATTGCTCCAAAGTAAAATCTTTATTCTAAAAAAAAAAAAAAAAAAAGCACTTGCCAATAGTGTTTGACTGATGGTACTTCTAGTCAGTAACTCAGTGAACCAATGTAATACCAAAGTAATGATTTATTTATTAATGCAAACCTCAAAGCACTTATGTAAATCACTCTGGATGAGAGAGCTTGCCAAGTGTAAAATTCCACAGAGTTGATGGTTCAACACTATCCTTCCAGGTTTTGATAATGTGTTGGAGGGTCCTTAACCCATTTCCAGTAATTTCAAATCTCCTTAGTTGTTTTCTTTGCTTGATGCAGCCCAATAATTTTACCCTCCTGAAGTGGTGATTTACTTTTGGCCCGGGCAGTGTATAAATCTGTCATTCGGAGCTTGGAGCATGTCTGAGCTGCTGTTGTACAGTAGAAAATGAACACTTTTGAATCAAGTTGTGGTCTAAATTATTTCGTTTACACAACCATATCATGTGAATTGCACATTAGAATAATTGATGACCAGCATGTTCCTGGAATAGGCACATTTGTTTCCAGTCCAGTTCTGTAATTAGCATATTTATCACTCCACAGGACAAGCGCATTTCTGGAGGATATGAGAGCGTCCCTACTGACGACATCCACATGACACAGATCGGGTACGAGAAGGAGTGGCTGCACTTTATCCGAGAGTTCATCTCACCAGTCACACTGAAGGTCTTCTCCGGATATTACACCAAGGTGCTGAGACATGTTTTTACTGCGCAATGTTAGATTCTCGCTGGCCTCTGGAGAGTATTGTTGGATGAAATCATGTCTACGCCCATAAGAAAGATTTAAAAGGTGTATTTAGCAAGCATAAACTCAGCAGTCTTTGCCGTCTGTCAGTTTGCCTTAAAAGCTCTCTTCTCGGTTTGTTGCGAGGAATGTTGGCTATAGCTAAATTTGAAACAAGAAAAAACAGGCAAACAATGGAGCTCATTCTTCCTTTATGTTTGAAATAGAAGCTGTTCTTTGTGGAATGTGTGTGTTTTGATTCGACAAGACTTTGAATGAAATGCTTTCTATTAACCTAGTGCATTTGTTGTGTCTCATACAGGGCTATGCTGTCATGAATTTTGTGGTGAAATACACCCCTGGCAGACAGGCCTATCTGAGGCCTCACCATGACTCCTCTACCTTCACCATCAACATCGCACTCAACCATAAGGGCCTAGATTTCGAGGTACTTTCAATATTTTTTTTTTAGAACAAAATTACATTTAGTCAAGTGTCCTGGCTTTACAAAATCTTTCCAGTAGTCGGACAGACTACACTACAGTACATTGCCCTGCTGTGCATGTTTCCTGAATTAACTCGAAAGACTTGCACACTTAGTAGCTATAGGTTACTTTGTAGTTAATTCTACATTGAGTTACCTGTTAATCAGCTGTGGAGAGTCACCGATATACACTGATGGCCAAAATATACACTACCGTTCAAAAGTTTTAGAAGACTTTCTAACTCCATGATCGTTCCTGATTTTTATTTCTTTCTACATTGTAAAGGAATGCTGAAGGCGTCCAAAAAAT
>JAQMYL010000033.1:32452812-32464721 GCA_030014365.1 Clarias pachynema
TATACACATACACACATATACACACACATACATACATATATACATATATACATACACACACTTTTATATACACTTTTATATATATTTTTTTACCTTTACAGTGCAAAGCAAGGGTCTGTTATCTGGTAGACATCAGTAAAGATGCAGAACCAGCCAGGTTAATACTACTATTCATAAAATATCATAAAACTGTATTTTTATGTCTTTTATAGAAATAATATTGTGTTCATGGGAAAGTAGCCCGAAGACAAGGTCGGATCACAGACCTGAGGAAGTTTGCAGTGTAAAATAAAGTGGCCTTGACAAGTGCACTCCCAAAAAAAAAAAAATAAATAAAAATCCATTCATTCCTTTCTCAGCTTGTATTCTCTTTCATATCCTCCCTCATGCAGCCAGTCACAGTGCCTCGAGCTCATGGTTCTTAAATCTCACATCAAATTTCTTACACCAGCCGACAATTTTTCTGTGACATACAAAAGTAAATTAATAAAATATAAATATATCATAGATCCTGAGAGATCATAGAGACTTGTGCATGTATAAAAGTTCCTGATGCAATTGTTTTATCTATTACAATTTCTACCACAAAACTGTTAAATTCTCAATGCTGATTGGACAGACCACAATGATACATTTTTTATAATAGCGGTTCTGACAGCCGTTTTGGCTGTAAGGAAAAATAGTTTCTCTGGTTCTACATCTGAGCACCAGGTGGAATACCTCTGCTTTATTACAACATTTCTATAACAGCACAGCAGTGGGTGTTTTATTTGCTGCATAATGGATTTTGAGTGCTAAGATGCATTCAATTTGTTCTCCTTAATCCTCTACCATTCTATTTGGTAGAGCACATTTTGAGTCAATATGTCTTTTTGAAAAATATGATGAACTTAACCCGATTGAGCCATCTCTACCACTTGGTTGAGGCATGCTATGCTAAGAATATCCATTAGATGTTTATGTCTTTATAAAGTATGCCTTTTAATTGCTTCATAACATAACAAAAGAACTAAAGAGGATGCAATGTCAAAATACATTTGGGCTGTTGTGCCACCACATCATTTTTTTTTCGTTTTACTTATACAGTATATTGCTATATATAAGCATTCCTATTCTTGTTCCTAGAATCCATTTTTTTTTTGTGAGGAAGGGTTAATATTTAGGATTTCATTGATTGGCTTAAATGTACTTGTAAGCTGTTTATGTACAGTGACAATCCAAGCAACAACCTCATTTCCCCTCTCGTCTTCAGTATACTAATCACCGACCTGATCATCTGTTATCATCTGCACCTGTTTCTCACTAGTTCATGCCTTAAGTTAAATGTTTTTTGCTTGAATGATTCACAGGTCACTGTGTGTCTTAACAAATAAAAACATTCCATTGAAACTGCTCAGGTACAGGGACTGGACTGAAAAAGAGAGACAAAAAAAGTCCTTCAGGAAGCCTGGTTTTGCACAGTCCTATACATTAGGCTTTAGCAAGATTAATAAATTATAATTAAATCAATCTAAAAGTAGTAAAAGAAATTTTAACATTTGATTAAATTCAATCCATTATTTTTAAAATTCATCTTCAATACCATCGTTTTCCTGTACAGGGTCACGAGGGGGCCTGGAGCCTATCCGAGAACTCAGATCCAAAACTGTTCATGGGAATTTTAGTCCTAAACTATTGAATGACTGCCGTCACAGGACATCACAAAAAACTGCCTGCATTAGCCGAGTCTAAGGTTGTCTTCATGGTTATCAAGTGAAAGCGTTCTCACCAAACACATCCCAAGCAGACCATACAGGGCCATCCTCAGCAGAAAACTAGCGGCCTCAATGTAGCGCGGACTCCGACCAGAAGCAGGACACTAGGATGTGTCAAACAGGTATGGAGGGCAGAAGTGGTCAAGATCGCTGAGAGAGGGAGGAAGAGAGAGCACTACAGTAGATCCTGTATCTTTTCAAACTAGAATTAACTGTACTTTTAGAGCTATATTAAACTTTAAGGGACATTAGTAATATTTATTTAGTCTGAGATGTTGCATACTAATATTTACTGGAATAAAGTCGGCTCAGGGGTGCTTTTGTTTACTTGTTTTTGCTCCCGTGTGAATTTGAAAATCATGCAGGTCAAAGCCAGACATGGAAAGGTCAGAGATAATTGGACACTTTCTATGCGGTAAAGAAGGTTATTATAAACTCGAGCACTCTGGACTTTCTTCCAGAAGCCAAATTACGATTTATTTCCAGGATATCTGGCTCATACCCTTGCCATTTATTTTCAGTAACAATGAAGAAGCATCGCAGCAGAGCAACCTAATTACTCACCTGCTATTTACTGCTGTAGCCTTTTGTTTTCACATCTCACTCGCAGCTCATTCCCTTATTTCCTTTTCTTACAAAGCATGCAAAATACTTTTTTTTTTATAAGCCTCAAAGCCTCTGTCTAGAGCTGAAGAGAGGAGAGAAATGCATAGCAAATCAGAATTCATTAATTTTGTCCTTCAGAGAGATATGAAAGAAAAATGATCATCAAGCTTGCTAGATGGAAACATCTCTCAGAAACAGCCCTGCTAAAAGGCATACAGTACTTTATTTTTTGTGCCATATTTATGCTTTCCAAACCACTATTTAACTACTTCAGTGTGAGACTGCATGTTGAAATTTGAGTTCTTTACACTATTTAGTGCTTTTGAAATTATCCATGCAGTATGACGTAGTATCAAACTTAAGGCTAGGATCTTTACCCTGTGTCTGTTTCACATCATGTAACTCTAGCTGTCATGGGAGGAGATTTTTCTCAGAGGGTTACTAGTGGTGACTGGCGATATGCTTTAAGAGTTCATAATATGAACTGAGACCCTGCATATCTCATATGATGTTAAAGTATGCTTGAGCACACCACACAGTCTCCTCAAAGGGTAAACAATAAATATAAGTTACAGAAAGTTTATTTTATTGGTAGCATATACAGCCAAGCATGCTTTAGCAAAAACTCAGAGAAGCAAACTTTCACTAAATGGCAGCATGCTTACCCAGTAGCTAACACAGTCAGGGTGCCAATACTTCAGTATTTACTGAGAATTCATGGAGGTTCAGTTGCAAATTTTATTAGGGAAAGTCAACTTGATACAAAACATCAGTGGTAGTTTTATGAGTCATAGATTTTCTGTGACAAAATCCCAAATGGTGTTGCATCTGCACTTTTTCTTTTATGGCACGAGGAAAAAGCTCAAAAAGCAAATAAAGATCATAAAAAGTAGCCATTAATCTTTTACAACAACGAATAAAGGAAAACATGCAATTAACCCTTTAGTATATGTGTTAAATAATGCAAATTATCTCCCAGTTTTTCTCATAAATCAGTTGAATCGTATACAACATAAAATATACAGTATATATATATATATATATATATATATATATTTCATGAGTTAACCTCAGGTCTCAGACGTCTCCCAGTGTGTGTCTGTTAATACTCAGCGGACTTCAAATGATACCTCAAAGTCTTTTTTATCTTTATTTTACTCCCTTGCACCCTTTTTATGTAAATGAGATATTGCTACAGATTGCAGTACAATATACTGTACCAAATGTAGCAAAATTGCATCCATAGTGTATACACAGATCAGCCATAACATTAAAACCGAGAGCATTATGCCCAGCATTGTGTAGGTTTCCCTTGTGTCACCTGGGAAGCTCTGGCCCATAATTCCTTAAGTCTTCTGGGGGTATGCTGTGGTGTCTGGCACTGGGAAGTTAGCAGCAGATCCTTTGGGTGCTGTTGGGTGAGACATGTGGTAGCTGTGGAATGGACGTGTTAGTCTGGTGCATCTCGCGGGATGATGAAAGAAATGTTTTGACACAGAAGGCCAGGATGTCTCTTCATCACGGCACATTGAGAAAACTTTCCAACCTGATGGTGTGAAATGCTGGGATAAGTGCAGCAGAAGATTAAATATTGAATTGAATTGAATTCACTTTTATTTGTATAGCGCTTTTAACAATTGACATTGTCGCAAAGCAGCTTTACACAATGAAAAGAATTATTTAAGTTTGTATGAAATGTGAACGTGTATGAATCAAAATGATAAGATTGTCCTTGATGAGCAAGCCGAGGACGATGGCGACAGTGGCAAGGAAAAACTCTCGAGATGGTAATTGGAAGAAACCTTGAGAGGTTTCTCAACAGGGAACCCATCCTCATTTGGGTGAAAATAGATAAATAAAAGGGAGTGTATATATATATATATATATATATATATATATATATATATATATATATCAAAAGTCACAGTTTGACCTGAACTCCTCTTGTGTGCATGTTGATTACTGCCAAACTCAGGAAATCACTTAAATAGGACCTCTCTGACAAAGTGAAGTACGATAAAAGGTCTCACAAAGCAACACATCATTCCGCAATCTAAAGAAATTCTATAACAGTTGAGAAACAAAGTAACTGACGTGTATCAGTGTGGGAAGGTTACAAAGTCATTTGTAAGGAATTGGGACTCCAGCATACCATGGTGAGAGCCATTATCCACAAATGAAGAAAACAGCTTGAGGACCGGCGGCACAGTGGTGTAGTGGTTAGCACTGTCGACTTGCACCTCCAGGGTCTGGGTTCGATTCCGCCCAGGCTCGATTCCTGTCTCTGTGTGCATGAAGTTTGCATGTTCTCCCCTGTGCTTGGTGGGTTTCCTCCAGGTACTCCGGTTTCCTCCCACAGTCCAAAGATATGCAGGTTAGGCTAATTGGCGTTCCCAAATTGCTCGTAGTCTGTGTGCCCTGTGATGGATTGGCACCCTGTCCAGGCTGTACCTTGCCTCGTGCCCTAAGTCTCCTGGGATAGGCTCCAGGTCCCCACGACCCTGAATACAGGATAAAGCGGTATAGAAGATGAGAGAAAACTAGAGCTTGAGGACCTGCCATAATTGATAGAACCATGAATTCAGCTCTCTACCAGAAATCCTGATACCTCAAACTCCAGTGCACTTGGGTTATACAGCAGGACAATGAACCAAAACACACCAGCAATTCCACCTCTGAAATTATGGTTATGGTGTGGCCTAGTAAAATCCAGACTTAAATCCAATTGAGAGGCCATGGCATGACCTTAAACTAGTAATTCATGCTCAAAACACCTCCAATGTGGATGAATTAAACAATTCTGCATAGAAGAGTGGGCCAAAATTCCTCCACGGCGATGTGAAAGACTCATTGGCAGTTATCGCAAATGCTTGATTGCAGCTGTTGCCGCCAAAGTTGGCACAAACAGTTATTAGGTTTAAGGGGCAATTATCCCTTCACATTCACTTTTTATCTTCTGTATCTTTCTATCATCAGCAAAAAATGTGTTAAAGTCTTAGACTTGCATTTTTATTTATTTATTTATTTTCTAATCAGAATCTGAAAGAGGCGTACAAGCCAAAAAAAAAAAAATCTACAAAAACATTATAGCGAATAATGTATATTTTTTGTACCTTTCAAAAGAGCCTTTAATAACCACTGGAATATGCAGTTTGCTGACGTGGACCAAAATATTGTCCCATGTTTATTTAGTGCAGAGCAAAAAATGACAGATTTATATATACATTTTTAATGAGAAGAGCTCTAAAAATAAATGTCAGTTTGAATGACCAATAAATAAAATAAATAAATAAATAAATAAGAAAGGCCAGGCTGGAGACTACAAAGGACATTTAGCATTTCTGTTTTTCTTACTGAGCAGCTCTGTAAATCAACCTTAAATGAATCGGCTCTTCAGAACTAATCCTAAGTTGTCTACACTTTTTGGTACTTCTCCTCTAAAAGTGAAATAAAACCCACTCATGTGCCGCACACTCAGTTACAAAGATTAGTGCATTATATAAACAAAAAGCCACAATTTATCTTCCTCCTCCAGATTTCTCCTTTTAGTTGACTCTCTGAAATAAAGGGAAACATAAATAGATTGAATGAAAAAAAAAAAAAAAAAAACACTGTAACTGCCCACGAGAGTGCGAGATACACTATGAATCAGGTTATATTAATATCCACATAAGTCACATGATATTTGTGGTGGGAATCGATTCGTCCATGGGGATGTGTGCAAAAATTTTTTCTTCATACAGAATCTTAAAAAATGTACAAAAGTAAAGTTGAAGTTACAAAGTTTCTCAATCTCCAGTGACTCTACTTACATGTGTAAGGAAGTAAACAGCTGGGTTGTAGGGTTTGGGGAAAATAACCAACAACAAGTCTGGAGTTACTGTAACCATGGCGATGTCACTCGTGTTCCAATATCAGCACATCCTGAAGTGGTTTATTTCTGATATATAACAGCAACTTTGAAGTGCTTACATTTTATGCTAATTAAACAGCATTATACGTTAACCATTCATAATAACATTTAATTGTTTTTGAATTCCCAACAAGTTCTTGTTGTCATTCTCTACATACGGTAAAGGTAATAAGACTCAAACAAATCTGTTTGTTACTTTAAAAAAAAAATCTCAGTATGTTTCGAATTACTGTACATCACTTTTGACTCCTGTTGCTGTAAAATGTTTTTTTTTTCTTTCTTCATACCCTGAGTTGTAACCTTTAGTTGGGTGCAAAATTAAGATTATGCAAGCCACAAAATTCTCTGCATATCACAGCATGGCACAACATGAAAGTCCATTGAGACACGAGAATGCTGAGTGTGTAAATTCATAGGAGCTTTGAATGCTCTTATCAGCAGTGGAGAGAGGCCAAGCTAAACATTTTTCTGCTGTATGACACAGAAAAAAAAAATATTTCCCACCAAATCAAGTGAAATTTATTTATACAGCACAGTGAGAATCGTGTCATTAATGTCAAGTTACAAGACAATTCCATTACACAAATTTAACATTTCTTTTTACATTTACAAAATATTTAACAGGAAGTCAAGCATGCTCACTAAGCCTAATTAAATGACTGAAATTTACCTGCATTTCTTTCGAGTACACTTAGTTCCATTCTGATGTACTTCTAACATGTCTAATTATACAGTACTTTGTTCATTGTGAAATTATTTTGTTTGTAGTAAGCTTTGCTAAAACATAATCATTGATAAAGTGGTATGATTATTTTTATCAAAAAGTACAGTACATTCTAAAGTGGTTTATTCTTCCAACAACACATTGTTTACTATTATAATATACGCTGCCCAGCCAAAAAAAATAGATGCTTATGCAATGTCACAATGTTTATTTCCATCCAGAGTCACATTAATGTATTAATGCATTCTTATGTTGATGATGGCAGAATTGGAACTCTGTGTAAAGCCTTCTTCTGCACATCCCAAAGATTCTCAATCGGGTTAAGGTCAATGTCTCATGCTCCCTAAACCACTCTTTCAAAATTTGAGCCTGATGAATTCTGGCATTATTATCTTTAAATATGCCCGCGCCATCAGGGAAGAAACATCTATTGATGGAAAACCCTGTGAATTCAGGTAATCAGCTGACCTAATTTTTTGCCACATAACATTGATAAACCTAGACTTGACCAACAGAAGCAACACCAGATCATAACACTGAAGATCACATCATTTCATCTATCCCCTCACTCTACAACAGGGTAAATCTGGACTCATCAGACTACATGACCTTTTTCCAGCGCTACATAGTCCATTCTTTATGCTCCCTTGCAAATTTTCTGATTAGCTTCACTGATAAGTGGTTTTCTTAAGGCTACACAGCTGTTCCCAATCTCTTGAGTTCTTTTTACAATGAGTGTGGAAATGCTCTTAGTTTAATATCTGTAACTTTTGTACATTTTTATGATTTGACTTCACTAATGGTTTAAGTGTTCTCCCATCACACTCATTCAGGATGTTTTCTGACCACATTTCTTCACTATCCTTCCAGGTTTTAATAATGAGTTTTCAGTTCTTAACCGACCTTAATAAATTGTTTTTAAATAGTACTTTCTGCCATCTCCTTAGTTGTTTTCTTTGCTTTATGCAGGACAATAATTCAACGGTTCTGAAACAGATTATTATCTTTGCCACGACCACAGAATATGTCTTCTGACATTGTTGTTTTAAGAAATGAGAAGTGACTCAGTGCATCAATTAGAGTTGTATAAATTGTTGCCAGTTAAAACGTATTAATCACTGCAGCAATTATCTAATTAGTATTTGCTTAGTTGAATCCAGGTGGTGTGGGTTTTTATTTTTTTTTGGCCAGGCAGTTTATTTTTTAATTATGAAGAATGCATCATATGATGAACTACTTATGAAGGTATAAAAATATCTCTTCCATTACAGCAACTAGACACATGAGACTCATGCCAAGAATGTAAAATTATACTTAAAATTGAACAAATTTGGTAAAAACTTAACCCATCTACAGTCATGTTCAAAGCTTAGTATACCCTCTTTTGTGTAAAACAGTAAAAATCAACTAATCAAAGTGGGCTTTAGTATTAAGCAACTATAACCTCAGATGAACATCAACATTATTTATTTAACAAAAATTATGCCAAAAACAAAAGTCATGTGGGCAATACTAAATACCCCGTTACTGCTTCCACATAAAGGGTTTAAAAGGATAAGTTGTAGTCAGGTGCTGCTAATTATCAACCCTTGATTAATTGATCATCTGCAGGTGTGAAGACCTCTATAAAAGCAGCAATTCCAAGAGGGAAAGCCATAAGTATATAGTGTTAGAAAAGCAATGGTTGCGGCACATCAATCTGTAATGGGTTGCATTAACAAACAATGTTTTATAGTGAGAAAGATTGTTCAGAAATGGAAAGCATTCAAGACAGTTGCCAATCTTTCCATGAGTGGATGTCTCAACACATTTACCCCAAGATCAGACCTTTCAAGGCTCAGAAATACAAAAATCCCAAGAGCTACAGTACATCTCAGACCCTACAGACCTTGCTGAGCATGTTAAATGTTAAAGTCCAAGAGGTGACCAGGAGAAAGCCTCTTCTGTCTAATTAAAAACACAGATACACAAGTGAGGTTCAAATGAGATCAAAGTGGAGTTATTTGGCCTTAATTTCCAGCAACATGTCTGGCAAAAACCAAACATCATTTGAGCAGAAATACCTCGTCCCCACTGTCAAGCATGCAGTGAAAAGGGGATGATTTGGACTTGTTTTGCAGCCACAGGATCTGGGCATCTTGCAGTCATTAAATCAACCATAAACTTCTCTGTAGACCACACAATTTTAGAGTCAAATATGAAGCCTCTGTCTGACAAGTAGAATTTGGTTGAAATTGGGTCATTCAACAGTTACATACTATTTGTCTTGGGTTGTATTTGCCTAATACTATGAACCACTGTTATCAGATGTTTTTTGATTGGTTTTACACAAAAACATAGAGTTAAAACAGGGGGTACTAACTTTTGAACATGACTATATTATCTAAAGTAAAAAATATGGATATAGTTGTACATGGTCTGTTATGTAACCAACTTCTCTAAATACCAACTTTTTTCCATGTGGACCATTATATGGAAGTCTGGAAGGTGCGGTCATATACTGAGATGGTAAAGTAGTAAAGAGAGAGGTTATTAATCAATAGTTAGTTTTTAGTAGGCACATCGTGCTCTTGCTGTGAATTTGAGTCCACACCATTTTCCAGTGCTGAGAACGATGCACAGGTCATCATTCTTTTTTTATGTCCAATACATAAAGTGAACAGATGTGTCAGTTTGAGGTCAGGCTTTGATAATGAACTGTTTGGATGTGCTTCATGTCCAGTTCATGGTGTGGATATAAATGATGTTGATCTGGTGTTTAACATACTGTATTAGCAAACACAAATGAATCAATCTATTTCTTAGTTTTATTTAAACAAGGAACCTGATGGTCAGACTGAAGAGGAGGTAATAAAACTTGAACTTATTGTCTCTCGTATGGGGAATAAAAAAGATCTCCCAGCACATCTAATGGTCATGCTTACAGAATTTATAAAAAGCAGTAATCAAATTTGGTAGACCTATACAGTACATATGAAGGAACTATTATGCAACATTTACTTTTTGGTCATTTTAAATATTCAGGTGTGTCTCCAGTGAGTGAGTATTATTCCTTGCTTTTTGTCTTTTTCTATTTTTGTATAAGCCAATGCTACATAATACAAGGTAATACATTGCCAGTTATAATGCAAGGTAATTAGATGCCCCCCCACCCCCCATGTGACCTCATATAAGATAAGCCTGTCTCCTGGCTTGTTGCTCAGCTCTGCTGTTCTCTGACAGGGTGCGGCTCAGAAGTAGCTCATTTACAGTACATAGCCACAGAAACAGTGCGTTTGTGGGGGTAGTGAAAAAATTGGAGTTTGAGAGCTGTGAGACCCCTGTTAACTTGTTTAAAAAAGGAAAAATATAGGACCTTAAATGCAAATTCACATGATTCAAACAATATCAATATACAGAGATAGTAGAAAATGCTAATACAGAATCTCTTTTACATTTAATTAATATTTTCGTATTAAAAGAATAGCAAGTGACAACCTAAGGTTGAGGAATATATTATGGCAGGAAAAATAATGTACAAAATCTTTAACATGAATTTTAATCCATCAATCTCAGAACAATAAAACAATAATCTGAAATAAAATGTTTACATTTCAGATATCTCACTTAAAAAGAAAATAAAGTTCAAAGTAATATACAATTCCAAAGTAAGACTGCATTTATTCCACTCACTTATCATCTATACTGCTTTATCCTGCATATAGGGTCGCAGGGGGCTTGAAGCCTATCCCAGGAGATTAAGGGCACTAGGCGTGGTACACAGTGGACAAAGTGCTGATCAATCGCAAGGCACACATACACATAGTCACACCATACGGGCAATTTTTGGATGCCAATTAGCCTAATCTGCATGTCTTTGGACCGAGGGAGGAAACACACCCAGCATGCATACAGACCCTGAGGCAGGAATCAAACCCTCAACCAAGACAGGGCTAACCACTAAGCCACCATACCACCACTGCATTTGTCTTTTCAATGAATTTAGGTGTTTTAAACTTTGTTGTTCAGAATTTAATGGATTTTACTCTATTTTCTTTTCCTTATATGTATAAGTATATGTATGTTTGGTCACATTTTAAGGATGCTACACAGTATCTCCTTAACACATATTTATTTAATTCAAATCACATTTTGCAACCAATAAATCAATAAATCTTGCTCTTCTGCTACAACACTGTCAAGTTGAAGCCATAGCATGCATTTTTCATGCCACCCCGCCTCTAGGAGTGGTATTTACCAAAATACAGTGCCTCTTTAATTGTAGCTGAACTCGATTAAATCCAGATGCTACTGTGGAACTCGGTACCTCAAGACTCTTCAGTCTTCAGTGCAGCCAGTCTTCTTTCTCATTTTACAAAAGGATTGGGGGGGGGGGGGGGGAGATCAATGTTACACAAAATTTCCCACTTAGTTAAATTATAGTCAATCACCCAAGGCACGGTTGGTGTCCAATTCTTTTGCAAGTAGAGAAACAAGGCTATAATTTTACCCAATTAGGTACTTTATGTACTCAAGGCTTCTTTTAAACAATCTGAAGCACTAACTAATCCAATTATCCAAAAGAGCTCTGCTATCCACAGGGGTGGTGAGATGATGGTGTGATATTTCCAGGTTTTCACTGTTCCTGAGTTTGTATTTAGGTGTCAGTTACACATAGTTGTGAGAGTTTGAAAAAGGTTCAACTACATCACGTGATATTTACTTCTGTAGCACCACTTCTGTTTTTCTTAGTACATGGTGTTGCTACAAAATCAGACCTGCCAAATCTGGAGGAGGATAATGTGTACCGGTGAGCAATATTTAAATATGTGGAGACTTGGAGAATGAGCAGCATTTTTAATTCAATTCAATTCAATTCAATTTTATTTATATAGCGCTTTTAACAATGGACATTGTCTCAAAGCAGCTTCAC
>JAQMYL010000033.1:32464821-32475540 GCA_030014365.1 Clarias pachynema
CGAGTGCTGTTTCTGTGCTGTGATGAGGCCTAAATCCTGACTGATATAGTTCATGTATGCTATTTCTATGTAGATATAATCACCTTCTAATTATCATAACCAACTTACTATATTTGTAATGTGTTACATGTTACACTTTCTTATAACCTTTTGCTTTCTAACTTTTTTTTTGTATATACTGCATGACAATGTTAATAAATATTATTAAGATTACATATAAGTACATGTCAAATAATACATACAGTGGATTTTTTTTCACCAAATGAACTAACATTATTATTATTATTATTATTATTATTATTATTATTACCTGACCTTGACAGAAAGTGAGAGCAATGGGTAAGCACTTTCAAACGAATAATAATAATAATAATAATAATAATAATAATAATAATAATAATAATAATAAACGAAACAAGATGAGAAATTACTACTGTTAGATGAATGGATTCCTGGGTGACAGTTAATATCAGACAAATTTTTATAACACCCACACAACACAACCAATCAATAAATCAATCATCTTAGACTTGTATGTTGTTGCTTATCTATTTTTATTAAATGATTAAATTCAAATAGCAAAAAAATATTTTCATATATTTTTGAGTGATATCTCAGCACAACAGAGTCTAATGTTAAACTAAAGTTCCTATGCATAATGTGTACAAGCTGGTCTGCAAGATACATGTTGCAGGATTCATCACTAAATATGCAGTCTAAAAAAGATGAGTTATGGTAGAACTAATCACACACCCTATCTGATTCAGAAATATATTCGTATTTATGCCAACTTGGTTTAGGTTAAACTTTGCAAGAATAGACAGACATTATTTACATACAGTACTTTAGGATTTAATACTGAAATTGCACACACAGCTATTTAGACCACAGACATAACTACGGACTTAAGCAGTATTCAGACAGTCATGGGGGATTTGCACATACAGTGACATTTCTCAGTCATTTAGTCACTTGATGATAACATTTGCAAGTCCAGCACCACTCGATAACTGTTTGACATAACATCACTGATTTTAAGTCTCTGTCAATAAGTAACCATTGTGATGGTTTTACTTGGTGAATGTCATTGTTTGAAGACTGCAAGGGATTCAGCTTTTCAAATGGGTGTTGGTCCATTTTTGGCCAGGAGCAAGTCGCAGTAGTCCATTCTCAAAATAAAAAAAAGAAAAGAAACCTAAGTGGCCTATGTGGATAGAGATTAATGGATCTTTCTGATGCTGATCCATCAAATATAAAATATCTGCTAAACATGTGGTGATCTGAGCAGAAATGTGTGTGTCGGTAGGAGGGAGCTAGTTGATGAGTTGAGTGTCATCTGCATAGAAGTATATAATGTCACCAAAAGAGGACCAAGTAGTAGAGGATGAAGTACTGTTTGTGCAAGTTGTGCTGTAAGAGATAGAAAGACAGTTGATTGCAGACAGTGTGCTCAAAGATTGTAGAAAGAAGTAAGAGAAGTAATACTGGTCAGTAGTTGCAGATGTCCTTGGATTCTGGATGGCTACCTTGAGTGCAACAGGCACATGACCATACAGTATGACTGGCCATCAGGAAGTTGGGAATTTTATCAGTGAGCCAATTTTGGTGAATTAATTAATCAATTAAGCAATCAATTAATCAATCAATGATTATATTAATTAATAACCCTTATACAATAGATCATCTTACTTGCAGAGCTTGGTCTTGTGCAATCCATAATAGTACATGGCCGTTGCCATCACAACCGAAAGCATGTAGCATTTGTTCAAAGTATTGAGGATGTGTTCCCGAAACATGGATAGAAAGAGAAAAGCTGCAGTAGGATTCGTGGTGCAGAAAAAGTGTGCTAAAAACAGAAAAAGGATTTACTGGCTGATGCAACAAAGTGTACCAGGATAAAGGGTTTATCTAAGCAGTGTGCAGATGACAATGAGGACAGTGGTGAAGAGGCAGAAACATCAGAGTGGAGTGAGCAGAGAGCAGGTGCTGTTTCATGCCTAAATGTTGTATGCTGTGAACTAGCTAAATGAACAACCTGTTTTTATAACCTTGAGGTTTCAATGCCAGAGACGCATTGCAGGTTTTAACATTTGCAAGTTTAACTAGTCAGACATATTGCACAAACATTGAGAATTTATGCTAAACACATACATTTGATGAATTTCCTCTATTTATTTCATTTTTTTCAACAGTTAACATAAGGCAATACTCTATTATAGCCAGCTCAGCAATTAAAATGATTTGTTAAATATTCATTCTACAATCTAAATAAAGAAGTGACATTTCGAAGAAAGGAGGAAGAGAGAGCAATATTTTAAGTCTGATAAACAAGGTTTTCAAGGTCAGGTGATCATTGAAACAATTAATCATTGGTGGTTTCTTTGCTGTACACAAAAAGATGGGAAAGAAAAACCATCAAACCATCATTTTACATATGGTCTGTTATACATCACCAACAATGTATAACAGGTTATGGCACTGAAGGATGCGAGACGGGTCATGAGTCTGAATATAAATTTTTTATTTTAAAGTCTCTACAAGCTAATTTACTTTGAAGTACTGATACACTCACACTTTCTTATCTCTGTGTTGCTCAGGTTGGCTCTTTCCACACCACCACTGCCACAGATACTATCCACAGTAACAGATTGTTTTCAATTAAAAGTTTGTTGATCAGCAAACATGTGTTCGTTCGAATTTTGTGTATCAAATTAGGGCTGCTGGACAGCAAATTCCATGTTTTTTGTTGTGAAAATCAAGGAGTTTGTTGCTCTTGATCTACATGGAGAACTCATTGATGTTCAGCAGAGAGTGGTGTTCTTCAACCATATGTTTTGTCTTGTCCATGTTCAGAGACACACTCCACACCAGGCAATTCACCAGATGTTGTGGAACTTGCAGGGAGGTTTTGCAGAATTTTCCAGCTTTTCCTTGTAGAAGGCAGTCTTAGCAAAAGACACATCAGATGACAGCATCACGCAGATTGTTCTGCTGCACATCTACTGTATGATGCGAATTTCTTGTTCTGCCACATGCCAATGGTACTTTATTGGATTGAGACCAGGTGGCTTTAGAGACTCTCTGCATTCAGTGGACTCACTATCATGTTCAAGAAACAAGTTTGAGATGGTTTTAGCTTTGTGACATGGTGATTATCCTGATGTCATAAAGTGATGGACATGGTCAGCAACAATGCTCAGGTAGTGGTATTTATAACATGCAAAATTGATACTAATCGGCCAAATGTGTGCCAAGAAAATATCCCCTACACTGTTACACCACCACTAGCTGTTGAGTCATGCTTTCATGTTGTTTATGCCAATCTTTTACAATCTTCTGTTGAATTGTACAATAATACGAATTGTAGCCTCTCCTGTTCATACTGTAGTTATCAGGAATGGCACCCAGTATGGTATTCTGCTGCTTCATCGAAACTACTTCAAGGTTCAAAGTGTTGTAGGTTCAGAAAAGCTCTTTGGCATACCTCGGTTGTAACAAGTTTTTTGAGCTACTTTTTGCCTTTCCATCACTTCAAACCAGTCTGCCCATTCTCCTCTGACCTCTGGCATCAACAAGGCATTTTTCACCCAGAAAACCCTAGAGATGGTTGTGAGTGAAAATCCCAGTAGATCAGCAGTTTTAGAAATACTCAGACCAGCCTATCCAGCACCAACAACCAGACCACATTCAAAGTCACTTCAATCAGCTTTCGTCCCCATTCTGATGCTTCGTTTGGTTTGGTGCTTGGTTTGAACAGCAGGTTGACCATGTCTACATGCTTAGATGTATTGAGTTGCTGTCATGTGATTGGCTGATAAAATCTTTGTGTTAATTAATATGAATAGGACTTGATTCAGCGCACACACACACACACACACAAAACAATGCAGAAGACATAAAAAAAATTCAACAATCTCCTTTGAACATACAGTATATAGTCATAAATAAATTTAATAATGTGAATGTGAAGTGTAGAAAAACATCTTAGTACAGCATACAGCTGCATAACCTGACACTACATATGAGAAACTTTCCCTGCTTAAATAGCAGTATAACTTTTTAAGTTGCTGACTTTGAATGTTTTATCTTTTATGACATAGTGAAACACCAGACTGTGTGAATAGGAAGAGATGTCTTTTCTAGTTTTACAAGATGAGCTGAGTGTTCTCTACAGGGGATGATTATGGAAATAGCTACCATAGCCTGTCATCATGTCTAAGTGTTTATGTGAGCTGTTCCTGATTGCTGAATGGGGTATGGCTTATCTCTCTGGGTCAGTTCTGATGGAAACACTGTTTTCAGGGTCATAGCTGAAAGCAGGAGAGCTGCACTACTACGTACCTGCAAATGTGAATTAGAGAAATTCAGGATTAGGGTTAAAAATTCTGGAAAAGTGGTCAGTAAGGGATTATCATCACTTAAAAAAATAAGGTGAGCAGTCATAATTGGTGACAAGAGTAAATGCAACAGTCAGTATTTTTTACACCAGGATTCAAATGATGATTAGAAAACAAGCATTGTAAAATTCCATTATCAGACATGGAGGCCTTGTTAATGTTCTTACGATCCACATGAGGTCCCTTTGTAATTGCTTTTAATGTAATTCGATGAATTAATGATCAAACATGTCAGCTGATCTAGTCTCTTTTTTTCTGTAATGGACAATCACCACTTTGCTATCAAGTATAAGTATAAAATGAAATAAAATTTCAATAAAGCCCTTCTCCATGGCACAGTGAATTGCACCTGATCAGTGCTGTGTGAAGGAATTCTTTCACAGTGATGGTTTTCATATCACGATCATGTCTACAGGATGCTGCTGTAGACATCCTCCATCCAGTGAAGGCCACTCCTAGATATCTGTAGAATGAGGACTCTGTCGATGGATGTACTGCGCACTCAGGTTTGATCAATTTCGGCTGAGTCATCCACACAAGTGCAGTATAAGAATCTATATGTGGTTAAATACTGTAATATGACACGCAGATTTATGATGTTGCAGCAATTTATTCATTTTCATTGTTAATTCTGCATCCACAACAGAATTTAACTGTCACAATTTTCCCCCTCGCACCAAATGCTGCACGCAATGCAGCTGGCAACATGATGCTCTTCATTTTTGCATTCTACAGTAGCAGTGATTTGTTTTCATTCCCATGAGTCTTTTTGTTATAAGTCCTTTGTCTTATTGTCCTGTCTCCTCCCCTCTCTTATCATCGGTTGTCTATGTCATGATTATTCCCAGATGTTTTGTGTTTTCCTTCTGATTAATTTGTGTAAAATCTCTCATGTTTCTTTCTCTTGGAGTGAATTGTACATTCAGTACATTTGACTTAACCAAGCGTTTTTTGACTCTGTTTTTTTTTTTCTTCTTTTTTTTTTTTATCTTGCCCTGTTCTTCAAATTTTCCCCTCAATTTGCTATTTGTACATCAACTGACTTTCTGCCTGTTTTTAGATATTGGCTTTGATCACTGTTTTCCTTTCTCTTTTTTTGCCTGGCTTTATTCATTATTAATTATACAACAGTTAGTTTGTGCCGAATAATCTGAATAAATAAAATGCATTCCACAAGTGGTGATAATACAGCATAATAGAACTGGCGGCATGGGTGAGAATATGTCTGTATGGTCAGCAGTCCTGAGGAGAGAACAGCAGCCTGCCAAAACCCACATTTAAAAACAGAAACTCTTTCAGCAAGAAAACACATCTGTTTATATTATGTCATTTTAAACCACTTTGTCTCATTAATTATTGCTTCTAAGTTGTTTTAAATTGTCTCTGAAATTTCTGTTGTTTTGTTTACAGCTCATGCAAGCTACAAAGCTAAATAGCATTTAACACAATGCTAAATCCCAAATCCTTTTTTAACCCCTGATCAAGGGCACTAGTTGGTGGGTGGAACAAGGGTTATACAACCTTTTTCTAGTGCACTAGCTTTCCATTTAATGCTATTTGGGATGCAACCCCAGAACCTGGAGATTAGCTGATAATCTAAAGTGGAATAAGTGGAAATACTGTATAAAGTAAGTCTCATAAATTTGTCAGGACGATCCACCACATCCATGGTTTATTCTTTTCATCCCTGTTAATTACACAACTGTCAGTCGCCAGCTCTGCGGGTTGCAGATGGATATGCGGTGTTGGTGGAGCAAAATAACTGATAAATAAATAAATAAATAAACAAACAAACCTGCATTATTTGTTGATAAATGATGTTTTTAGAACTTTTGTATAAAAGCAATATCACGCTTAAGGTCATGCTGATGTACTGAATATCAACCTGGCTGCATTCAAGCCGTGCTGATATTCGGCACGACAGCACTCCATCTTGTGTGATATTGCTTAAATATGTTCTCATACCTGGATTTGTATCCATCTCAACCATTGCCACATGACATGTGGCATTTTCTTTGCTGTCATTTCGCAGATTTGAACTGCACTAATAAAACAGATTAAAATGAATTATTTCTTAAATAATTCTTCAGCTTCAATTATGCCAAGCATCACTAATTGACTGGTTTATGTACTGTATGACTGGAATGTTAAAACATTCACACAGTAATATATTATTACGAAAGCACGGCTGCGACAACAGTCACCCTTAAACCTATTGAATTCGTGTCATCTCCAGGCACCAACGGTGCACATCCCTGTGAGTCTCATGTGGACAGAAAGAAAACATCACTCCTAACTAACTCTTCTCATTGAATGTTTCATGAGTTGTAGCTCAGTAAATGTCAATACAAGGGCAAGGCAGCACCAGATCTCACTGACATATAAACATCGCTAAGACACCATAGAAGGACAAAAAACGTTTACATGATTACCAGTTTGTCTTTCTGAGAGCTTTAAAGCACATAAAAAGTGGTAAATTATGCAGGAGTGCTCACAATAGAAAAACGTGTTAAGATGAAAAATGAGCACACTTGCACTGCTTGTTTGTTGAGTGACTAGCATAATAATGTACAATTCAGAAATCAGATTTCAGTTTTACTAACCTGACAAATTTAATCACAAGTGTAAATGTCTGCAGTTACGTTGTTATCAGGATATAACAAAATGAACAGGAAGGTAATTAAGATCAGGAATATTTCTCTAATGAATGTAGTGATAAATATTAATGTGTCCACACTCAGTGCATCTCATAACAATGAAAATCCTGCTTACACTTGCCATTGGGAATTAAAGTGCCAGTCCTTTCACTTCACTTGCAACAGAAGCCACAGCACACATAATGTGGGCAGCTTGACAAATGAAATAAACATCCACTGCGTCATGTTCCTTTCATGGCGACAGATGAGCTCCATCAAGCTCTCGGTAGAGACTTTTTTTCTTTTTTTTTTTTTGCTCCTTTTTTCTTTCTTCTCACTGTGCTCTAATCTGTGCACAGAGCTTCCTACAGGCCATGGGTGAGATATTGCTGTTTACCGGAGTTCTGCTTGATTACTAATAACGCCTAACCTTTTTGGAGGCCGGCAAGGCATTCATCAAAGGAAGGACTGATTAAATTCATTCAGCGGGTACACTGATGATGCGCACCATGAGTCAGGAAGCAAGGAGGACTCTGATGAAACAAAGGAGAGAGAGAGAAAGCCGAGGTCCACAGATGCGAAGTGGAAGAAAGGACCGACCGTAAGATGCGGTGGGAGGTAAAGTGACAAAATAAAATGCTGGAGTTAAAAAGAAAGATGATTTGGTTGGGTCTTGAATGTTAAAAATATATTTATTCATTCACTCATTTATCTACAGTAAACACTTGGACACTGTGGATACTCCACAATAAAAGATTACATTTTTTTATTTTTTATTTTTTATTTTTTTTTTTAGGAGACATTGATTTTATTCTTCATATGGCACTCATTAAAATTTGGAAAGTTTCAAAACTATTTCCAAAACTTCATTTTTTAACACTTCTTCCCCATGATTTTTCATTGTTGTCATTTTTATTTAAGATCCCTCCGGTGGTAATAGGGTCTAAGGTCATTTTTCCATAAATGTGTGTGTGTGTGTGTGTGTGTGTGTGTGTGCTCTGTTATTTTCTACATCATAGAACAGTACTGGATTTTTTTTTTCTAAGTTATGAAATAACACATATGGCATTAGGCAATTAAGTAACAGCAACAACAACAGTCAGTTGTTATTTTAAGACATGAAGGTCAGCTCCATGAAGAAAGGGGCTCTCATGAAGAACATCACAGGAATATATATATATATATATTATATATATAGGTGGTGCTGATAATTATTAATCCCTGCTGCTGAAAAACACCCCCACATGATGCTTCACTGTTGAAATGGTATTGTGCAGGTGATAAGTGGTTCCTGGTTGGTCCAGACATTAGGCTTAGAATTGAGACCAAATAGTTTAACCTTGGTTTCATCAGACCAGAAAATCTTGTTCCCCACAGTCTGAGAGTCCTTTTGCACTAAGGAGAGTCTTCCGTCTAGATACTCTGCCATAGCCATAAAACCCAGATCGGTGGAGAGCTGCAGTGATGGTTGTCCTTCTGGAACTCAGTCAGAGACATCATTGGGTTCTTGGTCACCTCTTTTTTACTAAGGCCCTTCTCCTCTGATTGCTCAGTTTGGCTGGGTGACCAGCTCTCGGAAGAGTCCTGGTTGCGCCAAGCTTCTTCCATTTGAGAATTATAGAGGCCACTGTGCTCTTGGGAACCTTTAGTGCAGGAGAATTTTTTTTTGGCCGTCTTCAGATCTGTGCCTTGCAGTAATCCTGTCTCTCTGCAGGCAGTTCCTTTGACCTTATGGTTTTTGCTCTGATACAAAATACATAAGTAAACAAAAAAAAAAGTGAAGCGGGTCTGAATACTTTCTGAATATGCTAAAGGCACGTTTATTTAAATAAAACATTTATACATATATAGTTTTTCCTTGGGGCACTGGCACTGTTCCCAAATGTGGGTATGTGCATGGAGTCTGTAGTGTCAGTAAACATGGTCACGTAACAATCTTTTGAACCTGGGCTGATTAAACGTAAATGAAAACCCTTTGTAGTTTTTACAATGTAGATACGAATAGCAAAAAAGTATGAAACGCTATTATCATTTGTAAATTGCTGTGGTGTAAGCAGAATAAAACACTCAAGAACAGGCTGTTATTGGAAAGAAATCAAATCTGGAGTGGAAAAAGTAACTCCACACTACAGAGCCATTGATTATTTTCGTTACTTGCATAATTAAACAATGTTCTAGACAGAAGAGACAGAAAGTGAGAGGAAAATGTTAGTACTTTTTATAAATTTAGGGGAGTAAGCATAAATCTAATCGTGCTGAAATGCTGAGGAGGAAGTGTGTGTGTGTGTGTGTGTGTGTGTGTGTGTGTGTGCACATTTATATCGGCCATCAGCCTCACTCCCTGCAGGCTTTCCACACACTGCTACAGCTCGCTAACACACAGCGCAGGCTGAGGCTGAACACTCACACTGTGAGAAATGCATTTCCAAACTCGCCTCATCACTCACACACACAGCAGGGTACACACAATAATATTGTTCTGACAACAGTAACACACACACACACATACACATGTGCATGCAAGCACATACTGTATATAAACACATAAGGAGGCTCTAATATAAACCTTGGCGTTCTTTTACAACTAGAAAATGCTGACATGTTTGGACAGTTTACATTAAGCCTGATAAGTGGACATACGTGGAAAATATACTTGTTAGGCTGTATTATTTATTTGTTTTAGTTATAATCACGAAAGAATCCCATGTAAAGATCCTAAGAGAGATTTCCTCCTGGTTCATAAAGTAACTTCACTTCACAACTGGAGATTTTGACTTGGTGTACTGCAACACACCATTGCTCTTTAACTGCAAATGCTCACATCAGTTCTGAGGAAAACTAAGATTAAAATGTTCAACAGCCATGACAAAAAGTAACTAATATCTAAATAATAATTTAGTCTTATTGAAATTGAATGCCATTTGAGTTAATGAATAAACAATAAGACGAAATGTCAGAACTGGTTAATTAGACAACATTTTTCCCTTTCTCCCATCCTTGCATGCTCATGTTAAAAGAGACCTCATTAAGAAACACTGCATGGTGTGTGCACTTAAGTGAAGCGAATAAATTGCCATGGTGATCATGTGCACAATGCTAAACAGGCCCCAGACCTGTCCTCTCCTATATGCTAAAGCTTTATACTGTAGTGGATAAACTTGCTACTTACTTGATCAAAAATGTTTGTAATATTACTAATTACTGTAACACTGCCTGGTGACAAAATGTATTTTGATTATTATTATTATTATTTCTGCAAATGTTTCCATTGTCCTAAGTGGCTTGGCACCCCATCCAGGGTGTTCTCAGTTCTCAGTGCTCTGAGCTCCCTGGGATGGACATTGGCCTGCCCTTGACCCTACACACCATAAGCAAACATTTATTTTTTATACAGGGCAGCATGGTCGTCAGGAGAGAAGTGTCTCTGCTTAACTGGCTTTCTGGTTTTTAGTCACAGTATGGGTTATTTCTCCATCTTTCAGCCACTTTGGAAAATACACATCATTATGGGAATTGAACGATAAATTGTTCTTAGTTGTGAATGATTGTCTAAATGTTATAATATTAAAATATTTCCATACACTGTTGTTATAAAAGCGAAGTCAATAGATTTACACTACCGTTCAAAAGTTTTAGAACACTTGCAAATTTCTTTGTTTTTGTTTAGTGATTTATTTTCTACATTC
>JAQMYL010000033.1:32544539-32555042 GCA_030014365.1 Clarias pachynema
TTAACAAATGTAAATATATATATATTTTTAACTGAAATTTAAAGGATCAGTGAAACTGAATCATTAAAATACATTTATTTATTATTTATTACCTAAAGGTGCACCTGCTCATTTCATTAAATATTTTACTTTAAATATTGGTAACACCATATAGACAAGTGGATATGTCACCAGTGTTTGATTAAATTTATATAAAAGTCAAAATGCTCTAACTCTTCTATTTTAATGGATATACCATATTAAACTAATTTTAAATGCATAGCAATACATTTTATAAATAAAAAATCATGCATTTTTACTAATTCTGCCTCACATTTGCAACCCCAATTGAAGCTTAACTTTTTTATTATTTTATTTTACATGTTTATTTTGTTCACAGACAGTTGTAATAAGCAATTCATTGCACATCATACTGCATATGATTGTGTGTGATTTAATAAAATGTAGATTTTGGATGTGAATTTGAATTTGATGTCAGCAAATTCTTATATCCCTTTTGTCCTGAATGCTGTTAATGGGATCGTTATGGAGATGGATTTGTTAGATAGAAGTATTTTTATAGCTATCACCCAAGAATTTCACATGGTGTGATTAAACTCTGCCAAATAATAAGACCTAACAGGTTATATAAAAGCACCAGAATTATGAACCGCAGTCTACAGTCACAGTCTGAGATACTCAAAGGCCATGATTGAATTTATGCTAAACATCTTTCATCCTCTATCTCAGCCCACTAAATAATATTGAGGTTGGACTGGAAGCAATCAAATTGCTATTTCAGTCACCTTCATTATTCATGAAAGGACAGAGGTTTTGTGGGATTCTTATTAAATCACTGCTTTTCAGACCTAAACAGTCTCAGGAGAGCTGGGAACATCCACAGCAAATTAAATCTGATTTACGTCAGGAGGTCAGATTTCGACTTGCACTGTTCCACACCGTCTACATAAAGCACTTTCACGTCTTTCACACTCAAAGTGCTACTTCAGTGAGTTGAACAGAATAATATCCTCCTCCATAAACCTCTATGATACGGGTACCGTTCGACCTGAAAAACCGCCGCAAAGGTAAAGTGACGGCATAGGAAGCATACTCGAGTCAAAATATTTCAAAGAAGAAAACAGAAGATTAAAAAAAAAAAAAAAAAAAAAAAGTTTGAGTTGAAAAAGAGAGAAAATACAGATGCTTTATGGCGGTTTAAAATGCTTATTCATGTGTGGTTAACATGACACTTCTACAGTGAAAGGGACAGAAACATATTTGAGTGAGGGTAGGCCGCTGTTTGAATGGTCAGCTCTTCAGGCGTCCCTGTCTTGGTCCACCGTTTTACTGTCCACTCCACACCATTCTCATGGAGCATCAGGGTCCAGGTCAATTTTACAGACTATTTTCTGGCGACAGAAATTGTATGTGTAAAAATCATAATCCAGCATGTGATAAACCTTGTTCTTTATGATAATGAAGACAATAATTACAAAGACAATAAGTACAAGGACAGTGTGTCGAGAAAGAGAATCAACAAGCTTTGTTATGACAATGGTGCGTTTATAACCCACTCATCTTTACTATTTTCATTTTTAATTTTATTTGTGGGTTATAAGTCCAACAGTCAGAGAGTAGTATACAATGCACTTTGTACCCTGCATCATGAAAGAACATGGACATTACATTTTCTGTTCCTGTCCTGCTTAAACAGAGAGATGCTAGACTTATTGGCATCACACACTGCATGTTGAATGTGTTTGGGTCCAATAGGGTTACTTCTTGTGTATTGTAGTTGAGGAGGTGAAAAAGCTATAGAAACTGAGATATAAAACCTGCAAAACTTTCTCTGCCAAAAAGGAGCACAGAGATATGTGTCACATTAGCATTTAGACAAACCCAGGAATAAAAGAAACTTATTGTTACTGTAATTCAACTTGGCATGCGTGAAAAGCAAATGGTTAATCTCAAGAATCCCAAACCCACAGTGAAGCATGGTGTTGGGAGCATCAAGTCATGTAGTTGTTTCTCTACAAATGGTACTAATGCACTACACATCATCAAAGGCAACATGAATGGATCAATGTGACTGTGATCAATGTAAGATGATGCAAATATTAGAGGAGAGTTGAGTCTTATCTATGAAACTATATCCAAAAATACCAAAGATATGACAAACATAATTGGAGCGTATGGTTGCTTATTTTATACTACTTATAGTTTTTTTTTTTTCTATTATCCATAAGTAAATAAATAACCTACTCTTTGCTACTATTTGAACTTTCATAAGCTACAATGCATTTCATTACTGAGGACCTGTATACAGTAGATCAGTGATATCTATCTATCTATCTATCTATCTATCTATCTATCTATCTATCTATCTATCTATCTATCTATCTATCTATCATTTTATTTGAATACATTATAAATATCCTGTTATAAGTTTGTGAGCAAAACCGCATGGGAAGAACAGCAGTGACACTGACAAGAAATCATTTATATAAGTTTACTGAATTATGTCTCTATAAATGCACACTGTCCTGACCATATCCACAAGGGAAACAATATTTCTGTATCTCTGGCTGTCTCTCAGGCACTTAGACTGCCAGAATATTTTCTTGTACTGATTGGACAAAAGTAGGGGAATGTGCTGATGCATCCATATACAGCCACTTTATTCCTTACAGTCCTGATTGATGGACTTATACCCCCATAAACCTCCTGAGACCAAACCGGCTGCCAATTACCTTCCTCAATAATGTACACTCGCTGTCCACAACATGGCAAACCACCCACTATTCACCCCTGAGTCTCAGGCCAGGATGTTATTAGAGAAAGTAGCAGCAGACTCAATATTGAGATACAGAAAGCACTGCATTTTCTCCACCTGTCTGTTTGATGACATTCACCAAAATCACCAACAATGTCCTAGTGCACTTTTGCAGAACTTTTTGTAGCCTGGCTAAAAGCACACTGGATTGAAAAAAAAAAGAAGGATCTATTAATATACAGTACTATAGTAAATACTACACTTTATTACAGAGTGAAGTAGTAATTACTACTACTGTACTGCAGTAGTAGTAATAAATACTACAGTTTAGTAAAGTGCATATTAATTACTAAATTACATACTACAGTTTACTACAGCATGCAGTAATTATTATAATACATACTACAATATATTACAGCATGTAGTAAATTACTATAGTAAATACTATATATTACTATAGTAAATAATACTGTTGATTACAGCATTTAGTTGTTGTTACACTTTGCTCTCGTCGAGGGGTCGCGACAACGGACCATTCGTTTCACCCAAAAACTTGGCTCAGGTTTTATGCCGGATGCCCTTCCTGACACAACCCTCCCATTTTATCTGTGCTTGGGACTGGCACTGCATCCATTGGCTGGGGTTGGGGCTTTCGCTGCATGGGAATCGAACCCAGACCCTCTGTATGGCAGATGAGAGTCCTACCACTTAGCCACCAATAGTAAACGTAGTATCACGTAATCACTATACTATACTAAAGTTTAGTTATTTACTATAGTATACTATAGTATAGTTATTTACTATTACTATATTAAATAATACTGTTGACTACAGCATGTAGTAACGTAGTGAATTTCTATAGTAAATACTTCAGTTTACTACATCATGTTAAAATTACTATAGTAAGTACTAGTAAATGTTACTATAGTGAATATCACATATACTAGAGGAAACTATAAATTTTTTCCCTATGGATATCTTGATTCTATTAAAGTTCTATTGAAATTATAAAAAAAAATAAATGGTATTGTTTTTAAAGGCACTTTACTTTTACAAATCAGGTTTGTTCTTCTTTTTTGACTCCTGAAGTAGTTGCTCTCTAATAACATGTAAACAAAATTATGAAAAATGCATGATCCTTACCATGGTTGCCTTCAGCCAATAAAATATGGTTTAATCAAACTAAGGGCCTGGGGTGCATCACTTTGTGGGAATGGTAACTTTGGAATGATGACAGAAATTCCCAGGGAGATTTCAAACCTAAAATCATACATTTATAAATTCACATATTCTCCATTGGACATGTGGAATATAATTTAGTGTAACAGGACAGAGAGTCAGAGTGCTCTTTCAATCCCCTGTGACTTAAACATCCATTTTAATGTGAGGCCAGTCCAAGTGAACTCAGGTTTCATGCAGGGTGCATGCAGGGTGCATTGTGTACTTTCTTTCAACCAAAGCCATTATGTTTATCTCTTTATTGGTTCTGGCTTTGTGTCAATTCGGCAAATAAAGTGATTCTTTACTTAACTTATTTTAGCCTACTAAGCTAACTTAACCAGAAATTGCCTTCACTATTGTTCTGTAAGAACACATCTCCTTGCTCACTCTATTTTCTCAGAATCTGCTGGTGATCTGGCACAAAATGAGACACTCTGGATTCTCTTCCTTAGCTGAACAAAATAACACCTTCTTTTTCAAATTTTCCATCTTTGGTTGTTCTTTGGCCAACTCTTTAAAGTGGAAAGCTTTGTTCCATGTCTTATTTATTTTTATTTTATTTTTTTCATTTTATACATAGTAAAAATGAATCACACAAACAATTTTTTTGTAACTGTATGATGTTGGATGTGGCTACTTATGGACCGCATTGATCTTTTTTTTCTTGCGGTTTTAGGGGGCCTTGGCCAATCTGGTACCCCAGGTACTGTGCTTCGGTCAGCCCCAGATAGCATTTTTTTTTAGATTGGCAGTCAGGCCAGTTTTCCTAACCTCCTGTAGTACTTCCTAGAGATGGTGCAGGTGCGCGTCCCAATCACCTGAATGAATGATTACGTTGTCTAGGTACACAGCTGCATATGGGCGGTGGTGGCGGAGCACTATGTCCATCAGGCATTGGAAGGTGGCAGGGGCCTGAAGGAGAATACTCTAGAGGACCCTACGTACTGCCAATGTCCTTGTTCGGTGCTGAAGCCAGTTTTTTCTTTTGCCTCAAGTGTCAGGGCTACCTGCCAATATCCTTTGGTTAAGTCTAAGATGAAAATAAATCGAGCCTTCCCGAGCTGGTCAATCAGCGGTCAATCAGATATCTGATTTAGGCGGTGGAAGTCATTGCAAACTCTTTGGGCTTGGGTACCATCACTATGGTGCTGGACCAGGGACTTGTCGACTCCTCTATAATGCCATTTTGAAACATGTACTGTAATTCTAACCTCAGCTTTTATTGCATGGCGACAAGCCTTTGGGGGCTAGGTACAGTCTTTGTCAGATGACGACACTGGGCGGCGTTTTAATATTGTGGCGTACCAAGTGCATGAGCCACAAGTCAGTGGAAAATATGTCCTGAAACTGATCTAGATGTTCATTTAGATTCTGGTATTGTCTTGCGGTTACATTCTCCCCGTGCTGTACCATTTCATGCCTCCAAGCTGTAGAGGAGAGAGCAGCAAGGTCTGAAATGCGTGGAAGTGATTCAATTCACCTTTTAAGCATATTTACATGATAGTGCAGAGCTGTTTCTCTTACAGGGCTGTTGCATACAGTAGTTTACAGGGCTGACGCATCTCCGATTGTGTAGGACCCTTGACAGCGGGCAAGGAATTTATTTATTTATTTAACATTTGGCTGAATGATGTTGTATGCTTTGGATCATGAGCTGTTCCTTTCCTTCTGCACACTTTTCCCATCTTTCTGGTACAAGTTAAATTTGGTTTCATCAGTCCAAAGAATCTTGCAAAATCTAATCAGTCTTTTCTGGTCTTGAGCGTTACCAGTGGTTTGCACTTTGTATTGAAGAGTCTGTATTTGCTTCATAAAGCCCTTTCTTGACTGTAGACTTTGACAATGACATGCCTACCTCCTCATGAGTGTTCTAGACATACTGTAGCTAAATGTTGTGCAAAGTTTCTTCTTCACCATGTATGGACTTCTGCGATTACCCATTTAGTTGTCTTCCATGGTCTTTATTACTTCCTTTTTTAAAGACTGTTTCAACTGTTGTATGGCTTCTCTCAGTGTTTCTGCTATCTCTCTGAAGGGTTTTTGTTTGAGAGTTTGAGTGTAACATTAATGTAACACTCAGAGCCACCTCCAGACCTTTTATCTGATTGATTAGTCATGGAGTAATGAGGAAACAGGCCACACCTGGCCAAGCAACTGCTTGTCAGCCCTGTGTTCTATTATTTATGAGCCCTCTAAAATGGGGCATGTGTATGAAAATGTCTGTAATTATTGAATAGTTAATGCCAATACCACTTTGATCAAACCCTTTGAAATCTGAAAATGTGGTCAAATGGCAAAACATATCTTTGTTCCAAAATTTATGGGCCTGGCTGTATATCATCACCATTTTTTCTTCTCTTCATAATGGACATAATCTGGACTTGCGTAATTGCAGTGAAAGTATTGACTCAGAGGGCTGAATACAAATGCACACCACTTCCTTTTATATTTTATTTGTAAAAAAAAAATTTTTTTTTAAACCATTTATCATTTTCCTTTCACTTTACAATTATGTGCATGTTGTGTTCCATAATCTAAAATCACAATAAAATACGTTTGTGGTTGTAACATGACAAAATCTGGAAAAGTTTAAGGGGTGTGAATACTTTTACAAGGCACTGTACTGTATGTCTGCAATTTTATTGAATGCTAAAAACAAACATGTCTTCAATTGACTTCAGTTGATATTTCTTTGCAAACTGACATTTTTTTTTTTACTTTATCATTGTTCTTTTTTTCCATATTCCATGTGAAGCCACGTTTTTTTTTTTCCTTTTCTAAAAGATTTCTGTTTTTGTTGGGTCAGTACAACTTAGCATTGACAGCACAGTGATAAACAACACATTATGAAATTTAATTTCAATCAATTACAGTACAACTAGTTGCCATGCAAACAGTCCCAGAAAAATAATAATCTCTCTCGCTCTTCTTCTTCTCTCTCTCTAAGAAATATTCCGGATGTGTATCAGTGTTTCACACATGCCTCACACTGATATCTGCATAACAATGCTGTATATCTCATCTTGTATTACATCAATGGACCATCAGGAGGTGAATAATTATAATGAGTTTTCCGCAGCATGTCACACAGTGAGTGGAAGAACACACATCGACGCATGGTAATGAGAGGAACAGATACAATAATTTCAAGAAGAAAATGCAGACAATTATTATTATGTGAGCGGAATAATATCCTCAAAATATTAATTTAATTATTGATTTGAAAATTGGAACATTTGAACTAAAATTTTAATTATTATTATAATTAATATGCATGGAATACGAATGGAAAAATGTGTATTATATGATTAGATCATACAGTTTCAAAGTAGGAAAATGAATCATTGATGGGTTGTTTTTATTTGTTCTAGAATTTTAGCAAAAATGAAAAATTCATTAGACACAAAAGCAACATAGTAAAACAGTTCATTTATATTCACATATACAATATATCCATATCATGCATATAGATTGATTATACCATTTTCAATAGAAAAAACAAAGCAGAGCTTTAATATATGGCAAATCTTAAATTATTCTTAAGAATGGTTTATTGACGAGTGTATGCATTCGGTGATGATTTGCCAGATGAGCTTTTACACTCTATGATGGAGAGTCCAAGGAGCCATCCTTTGCTTCTTGTATGAGGATTTAATAGTCCTTTGTTTGGCTTTTATGAATGGGAGATATAAACATGTTTACTGCTATGCTTATGGGGTGATGTATCCTGTTTGGGAAATGAAATCCATTAGAATGGTAGATAATACAGCATCACATCATGTAGTGACAGAATTAAGTTTATAAAAGTTAGAAGACTGACATTAAAAGGCAAGGCATGACAGATTGTACCATTAAAATAAGCTCAAAGGCACTGCAGTTGTTGCTATAATTAACAAACAGTAGGTTTAGAGAAACTCATTTAGCCTGTTTAATAACGGTGGAGAACCAGGAATGTGCTGTACCCACAGAGTTCAAATATATAGAGAACATTTGTTATGGTGTTACCAATATGACATCTGAAATGGAAAATATTAAGCTATGCCAGAATGTGTAGAATAGACACACTATGTTAAATATGCATACAGTAAACTTTTGCTCTCTGTGTGATTATATTTATTATAACAGCTTCAAACTAAAACTAATAGGGAATGCTAGCTGTTAATGAGTTTTGTTCCATGAGCAATGGTTTACAATGCAAGGGGGCAAGTGCTGAAGAGTGCACCAAGGTCGAGTCTCATAAAGACACTGGGAAAAAAAGCAGCATAAAACAATGATAGAGTAAACAAACTAGATCATCTAAAGATGTTGGAACTTATTCATTAAAACATAAACTCCATGACAACATCTGAATCTCAAAATCTAAAGTTACTTTTAATTATATACTGTATAGAGGGCCAAAGTCTGCTAAAATGGCCACTGTATATCACAAAGCCTTTGAATTGTTCTTGTTTGAAAACTAATAAAGAACTTTAAAAAAAAAATAATATAGCATGACTCATGTCAGTTTTTAAAACTGCTAAGATATGATTGCCATTTTGGTAATAGCACTGGCTCTGCAGAGGCCAGTAGTGACCACTATATTTATTCCCATTTTTAAGATCGTGGTAGGACCTCTGGTCAACATTCACACACAATTTAAGAATTCCAATTAATCTAATCTGTATGTCTTTGGACTTTGGAAGGAAACCGGAGTATCTGGAGGAAACCCACCAAGCACGGGGAGAACATGCAAACTCCATGCACACAGGCCCTGAGGCAGAATCGAACCCGGACCCTGGAGGTGCAAGGCGACAGTGCTAACCACTAAGCCACTGCCACCATTACACTATTAACACAGTATACGAGGCAATCACTAGGTATGCTCATGTTTGTAAATTTAACAAACTTAAACTTATTTCTGAACTAAATAAATGTTTCCCTATGGCCAGTCCATTGCAGCACTTTTCTGGATTGTGATTGGCCAGTTTGCTGGAGGTTACTAAGAAAGTGTTTTTTTTAATTATTTTTTTTTTTTATTTCCCACAGAGTAAATTTCGTCCTTTCTGAAATTTGCCTTCTCCATGGACAAATACTTGTTCTTTTCCCTGTTGAGACTTATCCGCAGTAACATGCAGTTGGGAAAAAAATGCCATTTGAAGGCTTCTATATTTCAAAAGTTCAGACTATGATAGTCGACACCCAACTGCAGTGAAGAGAGTGCCATTTTCTCTCTGTTTTAATTGCCAGAGAAAAATGTCATTGTGGCAAAAAAAATTAAAATGTACCATAATAAGGGATGGCAAAATTCCATGCAAACTTACTGTTTAACATCTGGTAGTTTACAACGAGCAATATCAAAAGATATTTTTTGCCTTGTTGTGTGTTTCAGTAAAAACTTTTTATACTAGTTTTACCTGGCAGCACAGTGGCTTAGTAATAGGTACAAACACCTTGCACCTCCATGGTCCAGGTTTGATTCCCGTCTCAGGTCTGTGCATGTGGAGTTCGCATGTTCTCCCTGTGGTTGGTAAGTTTCCTCCCAAAGACATGCTTAGGCTAGGCTTATTGGCGATCCAAATTGCATGTAGTGTGTGTGTGCCCTATAATGGAGATGGGGTGTACCCTGCCTAGTGACCTACCGTAAGTCTCTTGAGATCCAGGCCTATGCGACCCTGTATACAGGATAAAGCAGTTTGGACAATGAGTGAGTGAGTACGTTTTAACTAGGGCCAAACTCTGCAACACATTTCAGATTGCAATTGGCCAATTCACTCATGATGTCTAGGCTTGTTTGCTGCAGGTTACTGAGAAAGTTGATTATTTTTTATTATTTTTACATACTGTAGTAACTGTGGTCTCTCCTGCAATTTACCTCATCTTTTAGACAAATCCATTTCTTTTTTTATGTACTGCATTGTGTGGTCATTCAAACAAGAAAAGCAAACTGAATTTGCATGGATTTGGAATTTTGAAATTCTAATTATTTTACTACAAATTATACGGTATTAAGTGTAATTGTCATATCTTGCAAGTTGATTCTACTTAATCATTCTTTTTTCTGCTGTCAATCACTAAACATACTTAAGGTCTTGTTTGCTTCCCAAAATGTAATCAAATGAGTGCCCCAATTACAGTAAACTTAAACTGCCTAGTCATAAACGAATCACAGATCATGTTAATGAACTAATTCTTTGTCTGTAATTCTTATTTCTGGTCACTACTGTAGCTAACCCCTGCATGAAAGTAAACATCCTGCTTACATTATTTATTAACCATTTTGTTAAAATGTAAAAAAAAATTTATATATTACTCATAATTCTAAAATAATAATAATAATAATAAGAAGAAGAAGAGCGCATCTTGTGCTATATCACTTAAATTCACTTTTATTTGTATACTGCTTTTAGTATTGTTGCAAAACAAATTAATGAATGAATAAAGGAATGAATAAATGAAAAATAAAATAAAACCTATTTGATAGGAATTAGAAAAAATATAAGGATAAACTATTGATTTACAGGCTTATCATGACATTGTTCCATTACTAT
>JAQMYL010000033.1:32631952-32642847 GCA_030014365.1 Clarias pachynema
TGTGTGTGTGTGTGTGTATGTATGCTTCTGGGTGCAATTATGGAAGCAATACTTTTATTGTTATGCTAATGGCATACATCTGTATGTTTCATCAAAGCCAGATGACAGAAATCAACTTAAAGAAAACCCATCTGTCTGTGCGTTTGTAGGCAAACCTTTGACAAAGCCTAAATAGTGATTGTTGATTGAAATGACAGTGAAAAAGACTTTGTTGCTTGTTGTGTGTTAATATAGGATGAGGGAGATATTATATAAGGTGTGTGTGTGTGTGTGTGTGTGTGTGTGTGTGTGTGTGTGTGTGTGTGTGTGTGTGTGTGTATATGTCGCTGGACATTATGTTCGGCTGTGTGTAGAAAATTCTCTCTGTGAGACGCGTATAGAGTGCAGCATGGTGTGTCAGTGCAGTGTAATTACCCATGTGACGTTGGGAGGCTGACAGTGCGATGTTGAGCTCTGCAGCTGTCTGAAATTACAGTGGCACATCACAATCTGTGCCGAGAGCAGAGGAAACCGCGATCATCACCCTTACGAACAGTGTGTCTTTAGGAAAATCTGTTTTTCTGGAATCTTAAATACAAGAAATGCGTGAAGAAATGTGCTTCAGGGTCTGACATGTGTCAGCAAGCATTATGTTAATATCTCATTGTTTGATTTTAATCCATTGTTTCATTTCATTTCATTCGCTAAAGCTCTTAATCTCCATCAATGCTTCATTTGATTCCACCTCATTTCTAAGCCGCTTCGTGTTAAAGCATCTGCCAAATGAATAAATAATTATACAACACAGGGTTTGGAGCATCCTAGATTTTAGTAATTGTGAGCAATCAGCTGCTCATTAACTTCTAGGATCACTAAAAGCAATATTTAAGTGATTTAAAGCAATTTATTTTGGTATTGATTGCTTGATTTTCTTCGACACCTGCTGGTCTTAAACATTCTCTCAAGATTTATCCACTTTTTGACCTCATCTCACAGGAAACTGACAAAACAACATTGCTTGTGATATTTAATTAGCATGATATCACAATCAAACTAAATAAGACAGATTTATTAGTTTAGTAGTCCCAGATTATTAGAAATAAATTTCATTATTGCTGCATCTGGGCTCATGCGTAATTTATGTAATTGTCAATCTAAGAATTAATAGGTGCAGTGATAGCTTAAAAGAATTGTCAGAAGAGTTTAGATTCTGTGCATTAGGGCTAAAAGTAGATAAAAAAAAATACAGTTACAATTAAAAGGTTAAAAGTTAGGTAAAAAGAAAGTACAGTTAAATGTCCTACATACTCCATACCATTTATCAGGTTTATATTACAGTTTTCTTTTTATTATTTGGTATTAGTGTTGGGTGATATGGCTCGAAAATTAATCTCTGTAATTTCAGACTGAAAGATGATAGATGATGTTTATTATTCATTTTGGATTATGTAGAAATATGTAGTCTGCCATTCAAGTCTCTCACTTTGAGCTGTTACAATAGAAACAATATCATACTAAAGCACATTCATTTACAGTACTGTGGAAAAGTCTTGACCTCCCCCACTCACCAATTCTTGATAATACATTTAATTAAACTAAGTAGAACAAAGGATTTATTGCAACAGACAGCAAACTATATAAAGATATAATTTCAAAAATGGTTCTTTATGTAACACCCTCAGCAGCGGCCTCATTTCTCCCCTTGTCTGTTCCAACCATGCAGCATTCACCATCACCAGTATACTAATCACCGGGCTCAAACTATATTGATATAAAGGATAATGTCTCTTCCTAATTCTTATTTTTTCTTATTCTTGTTTTTATTTAAATAATAAATATTTTACCCAGCCCTATTTGGTATTTGGCATTATACTGTATATTATTTTGCACTTACTTGTAACACCAACCCAGGTCACTTGCCTTTACACTCTCTAACACTTCCACTTCATTTCCTGGCTCTCAAACATACACGTTTAAATAACATGCAAGGCAAAGGAATTCATTTTTAAGCCTTCTTTAGCATATTAAGTACAAAGAGAGAGTTGAGATCTATGTGTAGAAATGCTTTCGCGCTTTAACACAAAATTACAGTTCAGGTTAAGGTCAGCAATCAGGCATGAGTCAGAGCATAATCCAAGAAAAGAGAGAGAGAGAGAGAGAGAGAGGGAGAGGGAGAGAGAAAGAGCAGTAAATGATAGATAAAAATGGGCAGTAAATGATCAGAAGAATAGCAAGACTTAGAAATTGTAAGTGCCATGTTGGACAAGACTTTGCCATAAATGTTCATTTTCCCCCCTATTTTCTCTCTAATATGTTCTTGGTCACTTTTCATCCTCTCTCTCGGCTTTCTAAAACATGAAAGGGTGAAGGCTGACATATGCTCCATCTGAGACACATGAACCCAGAGAAATATGTATTTCTAAACTGTTGCATTACCACACTCTGGAACCCACTCACAGACAATCTCTATCCACCCTCTTCCACATGCATGAGCTCACAGATTCACATGAATACCTAGTGTTGCTGTGTTATACAGATGAGATTGAGTATACTCCCCCTATCCAGAGAACACAGACATTGATGCCCTATTGGACTACGGAAAGCTGTGGCATCTACAAATGAATGAACTTTGCAAGTTTATACTGTATATTAGAGCAAAATGCAAACTTTCCATCAACAGAAACAATTCAACCTGTTTAATGTGAATGTTTTATTTCTCACTGGCACTTTGAAATACAGCTTGGCATAGAGTATAAACATTTCTTTTTAATTTATCATTACACATACAGAGTTATATTCTTTGCACATTTTTTACATACACAAATTCTGCTGCTGGTGCATCAATCAGACCAGAGAGGCAAAAGAAAATGAAAATGGTAAAGTCTCTAGGCTTACAGTTAGTCTCGGCTGACTCTGGTGAGATTGCTTTAGATAAATAGTTTCTGCAAAATTGTTCATAATTGTGTAATTATAATTAATTAAGGCAGCAGGTCATCAATTTCCCCCTGCACCTCCAGGGTCCGGGTTTGATTCTTGCCTCTGGGTTTGTGTGTATGTAGTTTGCATGTTCTCCCCGTGCTTGGTGCGTTTCCTTCCAGAGTCCAAAAACATGCAGATTAGGCTAACTGGCCTTCCCAAAATTGCCCGTAGTGTGTGAATGTTGACCAGAGGTCCTACCCATGGTCATAAAAATGGGAATAAATACCGTGGTAATTACCACTGGTCTCCACAGTCCCTAGTTGAATTATAGAGATTCCTAGATGTATAGAATAATAATTAATTATATTAAATTCTACATTAATTTGCAGAATTTTGGATACATTTCCATACATTTATTTTTTTGCAGTTATATTCAAGTACTGGATTTTGTTGGCTAAAATGGTTTGGTTGATGTTAAACTGGACCATGGTCCACCAGGTAGTGACCACAGTATTAAGAAGTGATCCTGTGGGCAGAGGTGTCTTTTGTAAAATGGTTATGAGTTTAAATTCCCAATATCGTCAAAGTCACCGCTGTTGGGCCCAAGTGCAAGGCACCTAGGTCTCACTTGTTCTGCTCTAAAAACATTTCCCAAATTACAGCATATGTGTTCCAATATTTTATTATAGTAGCATGTGTGAAAGTAGGCTGGTAGGGTCTGGTATTATGTACCACTAAAAGATTCCTGGCCTCAGAAAGTCCCATCACATATTTGTTCTATAGATTGACTTAACAAGAACAAAAGAGGTGATTTCTCTAATTAGTGTGAGCCTATCTGGCTGAAGAGTTGTGCTAATTACAATCAGCTGGTTTAGTTAATGGACACAACAAATATGTGCTTTTACTTTCTGAAGCCAAGGTGTTCACCTCTGAGATTTGCTGGTGGTCCACAAGTGGAGAGAACAGCTGCCTACCAAAACCCACATTCAGCACTTTCAGCAAGAAAATACATCTACATAGTATTACGTCATCTTAACAACACTGTTCTTCCTTAGTAGTCCCTAGTTCATGCGTTGAAGTTTTACACCCTAAATGCCACAATTTTTTTTTTCTTTTTCTTTTAAACAGTTGAGTAGCTGAGTAATATACTGTAATTACCCACAATAAAAATGGCTTCACATTCATGCCTGGACAATAATCTGTAATTATAATTAATGGAATACAGGTTAAAGTAATGCCCTCTCCTGAATGTACTTTTTAAAACATTTTTTTAAATTTATCTTTTATCCTTTGAGTCCTAATGCATAGAATTTCCATTTCTCTACTGCACCTGTCAACCCACTGCTAAATAAAATAGTATGACAGAAGTGCTGGTACGTTTGAGCTCAAAATAGTGACACAAAATAAAAACAATCTATTTTTCCATCATGGTTTCCTGCACATTTGACAGATTTGGGAACTGTGGGAATTGTCTGCAATACCGGAAATTATGTTTGCCGTTTGTACAGAATGTTTTCCCTGAAGAAAAATTGTCTAAGATGAAGATCATCATTAAAAATAAATACTCAATAATTGCATTTGAAGCTGTGTATCCCAAATAATTTAATTGCTGTTGGTTGAGAAACAATTTTCCAGAGAAGGGGATAACAGGAAGTAAATATTCTTTATTTAATGTAATACTGTTTTACATTAGGACATCACTTGAAATACACTCACAGATTTAAGTACAGTGTTCAGTGATTAAATACATTTTCACCTGTACTGTAAGTTAATGTACGTATCTAATCAGCCAATCACTTGGCAGAAAATCAATGCAATTAGGCATGTAGACATGATCAAGATGATCTGCTGAAGTTCAAACTAAGCATCAGAATGGGAAAAAATGTGACTTTAAACGTGGCATGGTTGTTGGTGCCAGATGGGCGGGTCTGAGTATTTCTGAAACCGCTGATCTACAGAGATTTTCACATGTTACCATCTCTAGGGTTTACAGAGAATGATCAGAAAAGGAAAAAAAATATCCAGTGAGGGCAGTTTTCTATGTAAAAATGGCTTGTTGATGCCAGAGGTCAGAGAACTTATAGAAAGGCAGCAGTAGCGCAAATAATCTCATTACAACTAAGGTACAGTATGGGATGCAGAAGAGCATCTCTGAAGGCACAACACATTGAACCTCGAATCAGGATGGAAGGGTCAGAATTTGGTGTAAACAACATGAAAACATTACTGTATATTAATATGCAGTATCAACTGTTGCCTTGCATCAACGGTTCAGGTTGGGGGTAGTGGTGGTGCAATAGTGTGGGGGAGATTTTCTTGTCATACTTTGGGCACCTTAGTACTAATTGAGCATACTGTAGTTTAAATGACACAAGGTACAGTACTTAAGTTATTGTTGCTGACCATATACATCCCTTTATTCTTCTATATTCTATCACCGCAAGGGCTGCAAACTCCATGCACACAGACCCGAGGCAAGAATCAAACCTGGAACCTCCAGGTGGAAGGCGACAGTGCTTAACAAACTAAGCGACCTTGTATATATTGTATGCTGGTATAGAAAGTACTCTATACTGTAGTTTCTCACTAATCAGAATCATTATACCTAATGGTGACTTACACATAGAGATATTGTATGTACAGGCAACCAGATTAAATGGAAAAGTGAGTTAATACATGTGTTACTGTATGTAAAATATCGCCATAAACATCTAACAAAATGTTGAAATAGTTATTTTATAATTAATTATATTTTTTCAAATTTAATTTGATCACTTCAAATGTTTCTTGATTAAGGCTAAATAATTATTCAATGGCAAGGTTTTTCAGGCATCAGGGACTGTGATGACTCAATATGATTTCCAATAATTACTACACAGTAAGATTAGAGTTTGAATATACCAGAAATAATATTGAGAATACCAATCAGTCATAATATTAAAACCACATTAACACTAATTATCAATTATACACCAGTAAACGTTTGAAAGGATCATGGGCACCCAAGGCTTATCCGTGCCAGAAACGATGAAACGCCAGACCGTCCAGTCTGATCCCACAGAAATGCCATTGCATTATATTGTGCTTAAAAATGTCAATTGTGGTCAGAAGACAAGGCATCAGAACACCCAATGCACCACAAATCCCAATCTGACTGAGCACCTATGGGACATGCCAGACAAACAAGTCTGATCCACTGAGGCTCCACCGAGCAACCCACAACACCCAAAGGACCAGCCACTAGTGTCCCAGTTCCAGACACCACAGCGACTTGCAGAGGTCTTGCGGAGAGTTGCTCAGGTGGAACAAAGGGAACCTACAAAATACTGAGCATAATGTTTGACATTGTAATGTAATGGTTGATCAGTGTATATATCGAAAGCAGTCAAATGATGTGTTTTTTAATGACGTGCTTTTAATTATGACAGTTTAATAGTGGGATGATGTACTAAGTCACTTATAAGCTCTAACTAAACAATATACATTGCTTAAGGCCGAAGGAAATGCTAAATGTTTATATACAATTTTATTTCACTTCAATTCACTTGTCTACAAATCACTGACTCCTAATCTTTTTTTTTCTTTTCTTTCTTTTTTTTTTTTTTCAAATATCGCAATATATAAATAAAAATCACGCATCATGAGATCAGGAGGATGTCAGCAGAACACACTCGCTCTAAGCAATATGATTTACTACCTGTATCCTTTCAAGCTGAAAGCCGGCAGTTTCTTATTACCAAAAAAAAAAAAAAAAAATCATGTTATGATTTTTTTTTACACCTCTTATGATGACTTGTTTACAGCTAAGTGTTTTTGTTGTTTTTTTTATTTTTTATTCAAATTTCCATCAAGGCCCCTTTATACACAGGTTTAAAACAGGCACAATGTATTCGGTGGAAAAGCAACAACATAAAAATTATTTTGATCTGAAAAGTACTACTGAAACCAAAGTGTACTTCGAAGTTTTCCAAGTTTCACATAAACTACCACACCATAACACTCCAAAGCAGCTCTTTCTGAAAAAAAAAAAGCCAAAGAAAAATAAAAAAAGGTATAGCATATACGAAAAACCTTTCATGGTGTGATCTTCACATGTCTGCTTTAATCGAAGAGCTCACACTTTAGATTGCTTTAGCTCACTTCCCGTAGCAGACAATTATATTTTATTTCATTTATTATTTTTCTAGTTTAGATTCGATGAGTATCTCTTCACAGAGGCATGGATCTATTAAGATCCCAAAGGACGAGACTAATTAGCATGTGCAATCTGGTAAACTGTGTGTGAAGTGATTGAGCATGTTGGGGACACTTTACAAAGTATAATTTCATACACTGTAATATATAAAATTACATAATGGGGGGTTGTAATTAAAAAAATTATTTATTCGTTCATTTTTTTATTTGCTTGTTGTTGGTTCACTGGTTGTTTGTGTTAATAATTCTTAATACCTGTGGTGGGTAAAACCGAATCACAACATACAGTATTTGAAAGGAATGAAATATGGGAGTGTGCTGATATTAGAAAATAACCAATGATGAAATTATGTCACCTAATGATGAACAGCCCTACTGTATTATGTAGTATTTTATCCAATTTGGTAAGCCTTTTTTTTTTTTTTTAATATATGTATAATTACATTTAATGTTGTAGATACATACAGTATAAGTACTATATACAGTAAACAATTAGTAAGTTGGAAGGAGTCTCCAGTGTCAGAATAATAAGTTCCCTCCCACCATAAACTCTTTGTGATAAAGACATTGACACATTTCTATTTCTCAATACCAAACGCATCGCCTCTTTCTGTCATTCCATCAGTGACGTAAAGAAACTTCCTGTGCAACACATCAGATATCATAAGTGATTTGAATGTGTTCAAACTGTTTTTGGAGAATGTTGAAGCCAAGAAAAACTAAAGTTTACACTTAGTTCCTGTCCTTGCAGCCCTCCAACAGTAATAAATGCTTAACAAGGCACTTAACAAGGTATGCTTCACTTAACGTCCACACTATGTTCACGACATGTTGCAATTTGGATTTTGTTCAAACACCATGTTATATACTTAACAACGCTAGGTGGGGTACTGAAGTATAAGCACTTTGGCGAAGGAGAGAAATGATGTTACAAAATTGAAATCATGCACAAGCAATGTATATACAAGAGACATAAAATGCATGCGCTACGGTATGTGCGGAGAGTTATTGGCTAAACAGTGCATACCTGGATTAAGATAGCAAGCTTTCGTCATTTGTCTTTCGTCGTATTAAAGTGAAACTAAAATGGTTAGAGGAGGAGGATGACTGTGCTGTAAACTGAAATATTTGCTTCTCATGATCTTAAACTATTTATGTAATTAAAAATAATTGTGTGCAACAAAACTTAACACTTTTTTCCTTGATCTAATTTGCTGCCTCTACTTTCTGTTTGAATACAAAACCACAATCAAAGCATGAGTTTAAAATATTTTTATTAAAACTCAACTAATATATTATTGATATTAAATCACACAATTATGTAACCACAAATACACATGTAGGCTGATTTATCCATTTTGCCAAATGGTAGGAGATGGAGTTATTGCTTTAAAAAAAAAAAAAAACACAAAATTCACAAAAAAGTTTGAGAGAAAAAATGCTTATAAACAAACTTGTGACTCAAATCATGCACAAAATATTCTCTCTCAGTTTGCAATATTTATATTTTATTTAAAAAAAAAATCACTTTCTCAAAACTGCAAAAATGGAGTTCTCATTTTGCCTTCAAATCATTTTAATATCTTCACATGACAGCATCTACAGTAACCCAAGCTTTACACTGTATAACACAAACATAGTGTAGCTCTGACCAAAGACAAGTTCTTACAGTGACAGAAAAGTTTCATTCATAATGTTATGACATTCATTGAAAATCCACCGACAGGAAGATGGATGATGATCACACCATTCTCATGGGACAGATACAAACAAACAAACAATGCAGTGGTGATGGATTAATAGTAACAAAAGTTATGAATAAAAACATTTGAATTGCAACAAGATACAGAACTTGTCTATAATCTTTCACAGTTACAATACTGTAGCTCAAAACATGATATTGAATAAAAATGAATAGTTTACATCTTCCAAGTGTGTGGCTAGCCTGCAAAAGCTATGTTCATAGAGTTTACAGTACTGTATATGCCATTATACCCAGGTCAGAATGTTTTTACGCTTTTAAACATTATACCTACGGTATGCAACTGATTGTCACTGTGCACTGAGTACGACTAAAGGTTGTAGCTTTCTCGCACTGTGAGTTACAGAATAATCATCCGGATCATCTCATGCACTGTGAAAAGTAATAATCAGTAAAAACTACACAAAGTGATAAACTGTGCAACACGATTAAGCAGTGTCCCATGAGAGAGAGTGCTGTTGTATGATATCAGCACTGCTGTGATGTGGTTGTAGACACGAGGATGCAGCCTGAGTACTGAGGATATACTGTAACAGCTGTGCAGATATTCAATACAACAAACAACATTTATTCTCGTGTCCTCCAGGGTCTTTAAAGGCAAATCGACTGAAGCCCGCTGTTTGATCACAGCTTTAATGACAGCAGCTAAAGGACTGCACGAGCTGCCATGACACTTTCTCCCTTGACAAAAGTCAGCCTTCATGATACTGCCACCAAAAAAGGAAAAGGCAGTTGCGCTCGACATTAAGACCACCTTCCCCAGCCATGATTGCGGCTACGGTACCGGAGAATTGACAGCCGATGTTGGCTGCGATTGCATCAGACTCCCTTCTGCAGCCGCATCCAAGAAGATCTGGGCAGGACTGGTTGGCCAAGACAGCAAAAGGGGCCGCTGCCCATGCGAGCCCACTCTGCCCGCCACCATCACTTGCCAGCTGAGTGCCCACATTCCAGATGGGCACTGCCTCTGGACCTACACATGCACACCCTCACTACTTTCCTCCATTTCTTTCTTCCTCCCTCCTTAAAACCCTTTCCTTTCCCAATTTTTCTAATAAAAATACACATTATCTTGAAAATCTCACCTTGTGTCTGTGGTGCACCCTAAGCAAAAGATCTTACAACTACTTAAGGTGTACAATACTCTGTTCCATACACTAAGTAGTGCCCTTGATAAGGAATAAGAAAAGGTAGAATTGTAGTTTGCGTTTACGGTGAACAGAACAACACGGACGGTTCAGAGGCAATTCGGAACAACAAATGTTTTATCTCTAATCCGATTCTGAGAAACGATAATAAAGCATTTTATTTTCTCCATCCCATAATAATTCTCAGCCTTAATCAGTCACGCTGTAGGTTTTCATAGACGCCACTACACCCGATCAAAAATGCAAAATGGACAAGATGCTGTATTTTACTGCTGAAAAAAAAAAGACAAATTCGTGTTACACTTTATTCATTTTATTAGATTTCTTTTGTGCACGCAAACCTTAAATCAGGCCCCGAGACTGTGATTGCTCATAATAAATTGTTCCATGGCTGTCAAATCATCATCGTTTGAGGAGCCATTGTGCGTTAATGTTCCACAGCGGGGACGTCGTTGTTAAAATAGCATGGTGTGATTAGTTTTAATGAGGACGGAAAAAAAAAACAAGCATCAATGTTTAAAAAAAATAAATAAATAAATGACAGAACATAATAGAAAGCAAATTGTTTGGTTTGCGTCCCTATCAATCAGACCGGGTACGAGTGCGAGAAAATGCACGCAGGCGGCAGCGCCAACGGAGACGAGAAGACGAGGCACTTCTCAGAAGAGCTGGCTCTAGAGTGGAGGACATTTGAGAAAATCAGACGAGATTCGAACAGGTGGAAGGAGAAGGGCTGGGAATGAGCATGGAACTGGAAATACAGGAGTGAAGCGGGGAATAAAACAAGGATGATTTTTTCACCTTTCTATATTGTGCGGCGTGAGAGTAAATCTCAGGCTGTCGACATTCATCTTAGAATCTCTCACATATATATATATATATATATACATACA
>JAQMYL010000033.1:32768976-32782826 GCA_030014365.1 Clarias pachynema
GTATTGTTGTAGAATGTAGAAAATAAATCACTAAACAAAAACAAAGAAATTTGCAAGTGACCCCAAACTTTTGAACAATGTGCACATACTTGCCGTTTCAAAAGACAGGCACGTCCACATTAGAGTCAGATAAAAGTCACTTACTGTATAATTACGAATGTACTCTATTATGACATGCAAATCCGATCTGACAAAAGAATCAGAATTGAACAACGTGTGTTGTAATGAGAACACAGCCTTATTGTGTCCCGCTCTCTCATGTCTTCACTTATACACCCCTCTCATTCAGATCAGCTTCCAGCGCTTCGTCTGTCATGCTAATACTGCTATCAACCTGCATGTTCAATGTCTCATACTGTAGATGGCTAACTAGACTGAGTTACTGTACGCCTCTAACATTAGTCGGAGCAATATACAGTGGGGTGACCAAGGAATAGGACTGCGCTGAAGAAAATCTGCAAAAAAGACATTACAATCATGAGCATACACATACAAAATACAATTAAACTCGGCAAATTTTCCTTTTGATCGTTCCTGACTTTTTTCTTTTTTTTTTACTATAACTGCATTGCATTCTGGGAGTTCGAGTTCAAAATGTGTGTGCTTTTATTTTATCTGGATTTCTTCTTTTGTCGCTGCATTTCTTATTAACAGGATGTTGAACATTGTTAGAAAATGGAGAGCGAGTTAGTCTTGTTTTTCGAAGCTGAACAGCAAAAACAGACGGTTGTCTCTACTTTCGTTTCCTCGTGACATTAGTGCTGCAAACCACCTTTAGAAAAGCATAGCAACAATAATACACAAAGCGACACATTATTACTAGGCATCATATGTATATACAGTACATCACAGTTATTCCGATATAAATAGGTTTAAGAGGACCGTGTTGTTTTAATCAAAGCACTTCTTTTACTTTTAATAGAAACCTTGTGCACAGTGATGGCGATGGTCAGAGTAACAGCAATAAAAGTGAGGAGCGGTCGCCTGCAGATAATAAAGAATAAAAAATTATGAGGAAAGATTCCTCAAATTTCTGTTTGTTGAGACTGTTTGTATTGTAAATGTAAATAAATGACCATATTACCCGGCCCAAAAAAAAATAATCTAATTATAAGACTGGATTAAGCAAATAAACAATTTAAAGAGATTTACAATGACTGGGTTAAAGGCTGTCCAACATGTTATTAACACCTGAACGGATAGTGATGAACACTTGACTAATGAGAAAACTTATCATTTAACCTCGCAGTGTAGTTGAAATGTTAAAAAAATAAAAATGCTCTGTTTAATAGTGAAAGTAAGAGCATGTCCATGCACACACACAATGTGATGAGAACTCACAGGATTGACACTAAACAGCTGTGTGTCCATAAGAAAACCACTTGTTAGTGAGACACATAAGGAAAAAGGCTTCAGTTGGCTAGATCTGAACTTTGGAGCGATGGAAAAGGTCATGTGACCTGATGAGTCCAGATTGAGCCTATTCCAGAGTGATGGGCGTGTCAGGGTAAGAAGGGAAGCGTATGAAGCGATCATACATAGTGTCCACTGTACAAGCCTCTGGAGACAGTGTTATGATCTGGGGTTGCTTCAGTCGCTCAGGTCTAGACTCAGCAACGTTATGGGGCAATAAAATGAAGTCAGCTGACGGCCTGAATGACCAGGTTATCACATCTTCCTTCCCCCATTAAGAGTGGTTCTGGGAGACTGAGGAATCATTTTCACACATGAACCCGGACACCACATTGTGTGGTGTTGTTAATCAAAGAAAACAAGATAATATCTAGATAGATAGATAGATTCATTTATTTGATCAATTAAACCCACTGAAAAGTTGTGGATACAACTTTCGAATGAAAGGCACAGTAAAATCAGACACCGCTGATATATGACTCGATGAAAAATAATTACAACACAAGCAGACAGGGTTATTTTTTTTCCCCCCATTTAGTTCTTTTTTTTTTTTCTTTATTCTTAACACACTTACAAAACGCTCGCACCCGCTGCTAAAGAGGTGCAAATGAGTCCCAGGTAGAGCAGAGATCTCGGAGATGATGAAACCAGGTCATATGGTGGAGAACGACAACGCAGGAACGTCACTTATTGCTTTTCCACGTTTGGAGGTCCGAGGAGACGCGGAACCGCGTGGAACCCCATTCCTGCCCTGATCTAATACCTGACGTGAGGAGTCAAGGTCATGTGGATCGCGCGATTCTGATGCGAGTCCAACAGATTCGGATACAGCAGAGCTCGAGTCGGAGATTAGATTAGAGAAGGAAGCAGGTTCTGTTAGGTTGGAGATCTCCAGGAACTCAGGGTCACTCTGTAGAGAAAGAACGGCAACGTCTTTCCTTTGCGTCCGTGTCCTTGGCGAAATGTCCTAAGCTGAAGTGATTATCTGGATTTCGGCCCCTCCCCCAAAGCTCAGAGATCAATGATTTTATGATTTGAATCACGCTTCCGCACACACACACACACACACACACACACATGCACACACACAGGGCTAATTGCCTGGTGCACCATGTGTAAAATCAAACCTAATGTGCTAATTTGTTAAAAAAAAAAAAAAAAAAAAGCAGAAACATGAAAAAAAAATGGCAGATTGATAGCTGAAGGTTAACCGATGTTAAGTGTCAGAGACGTGTGATTAAATCAATTTCAGAGCTGGAGAATTTAATTTGGACGGTAGGGCCGGCGCATCGCCGCATTTCGGCGTCTCAGCTTTCAAACAGTGGTTTAAACCGGACCTGGTGGTTATTTATTCAGAACAGAGAATCGTCCCGTAATCAGTTCAGTCCTCACTGGATCTGCTCGATGAATACCTCGGGGGGGAAAAAAAAAAGTGTCGGTTTTGCCGTGCCTCGGGCACTCGTAATCAGTTCAGGATGTTGAAATCTACAGGAATCGGAGCAACATATATCCAGGATCTTTGGTATATACGTAAAAACAAACCCATCTGTATGTCATTATTCAGCTCTAAACCCTCGCCTTTGCCTGACTGCCAACCATCAGCTCGCTGGAAGTCTTGCGATTTAGTGACGAGGCCTGGAAATTGGTTTCTCCCGAGCTGCTGTGCGCCGAACTCTCCAGCTGTCCTTTCTGAGCATGCTCGCGTCTCAGCGAACCGAGCAACGCTTTGGAAGAAAGTACGACAGCTCCTGCTTCTCTTTTCAGAGACTCACCGCAAAACTCTCTGAGCTGAGACTGAAACACTAGGCAAGTTTCCGTCTCCCTCCATTGTGAAATCAAGTTTAAAAAAAAAAAAAATGTGTTCTTTCATTCCATAAAAAACATGGAGAGCTTCATCCAGCCATCATGATCTATCACAAGTTCTAAAAAGTCAGCAGGCTGGAACGTTAACACAGCTATCAGAGCTCGCGGATGTTTTTCCTCTCTCCTTCGCTCTGAAACAGCTCCTCGGCCGCCCGGAGAGCAGAGAGAAGCAGTTAGTATCTCGGTAAACCTCCGCCCCGGTCATTACCTGACCGTACCGCTGAGCTCGGCCAGATACTGCCGGAGCTCTTTCGCAGCCGCGAAGCGTCCGAACCGCGCCTTGGGCTTGACGCACTCCTCCAGCAGGGCGTCGAGGTGCCCGTCTTTCACCACGTTGGCCGGCGGGTCGTGCAGCAGGCCCCCGGTGCTGCCTCTCCACGTGGCGTAGCGGGACAGCAGGTTCTGACAGATGGCGTAGTAGTTATGGTCGACGGTGACCCTTGAGCACAGGGCGTCTTTGGAGAAGGACAGGCAGGCCTCCTTGTCGCACTCCTCGAAGCGGCTCTCGTACCACATGTCGTAGCTCTCCGGCTTATCTGTGAGAAAGAAGCAGGCGTGAATTAGAGGGTGTGCTGTTAAAGGTCCCCCACCCACCCTCCACCTAGCCAGCTTCATAAGTATTGGCACCCTTGGTGGAGATAACAATAAAAACTTATTAAAAGATATTTTTGTATTGGAAAAGGTCTAATTTTGGTGTCACAATTATTGGCACCTATGCATTTATAGTACACAAATACTTTTTTTTTTAACCGGGAGTTCTTCTGTAATCACGGGATGAGACTAAAAAGAAAACAGTAAATAATGACTAGAGATTAAACAGATCATTCAGGATCGCTCAGCGTAACAGATTCATTCATTGCTTTAAATCTCTGTATGTTTGCCTTCACTACTAATCCATTGAACGTCTTGTTAATACCTGGGTTTAAACATCCTGAGTGCAAAACGAGTAACATTTTCATAGAAGAGACAGGTACAGGTACACCACTGGGGCCGATGAGCCGAAAAAGCCTGTAATGCACTGCAGAAGAAAAAAATCCTTCCTTTTCCGAGAGATCAATCAATCTCTCCATCCTGCCAGAAAGAGTATCTGCCATGAGGAGATGATAGTGTAGATGAACTGCTGCCAATTCTTCACCAGTCGGCATTTTTGCATCTCCCACATGAGCCTGGACCGCCAATCTGCTTCATTAGCCTCAGAACTACCACAGAGTTTGTGTGTGTGTGTACGCGTGTGTGCTGTGCGCATGTCCTCAAGGATAACGATCAGAACAGGAACTAAAATCTGCAATTTTCTCCAGCTGAAGAACTCCAGCGGTACTTAATCCCCCTCTAACCAAATTTTGCAACCCAAATTTCCTGATTTCCAATTCAAACAAGCTCCAGTGTCAGACACAATCACAGCCAATATTCCAAACACCCCCTCTTGCCAAACACACACACACATACTCATACACACATGCACTCAGAGACTCCAGGCCATGTTCTCTCTCTCTAATTTGCACTTACACCCGGGGGTTAGGAGAGGTGAAGGAATAAAGAGGGAGCCGCGTGTTCGTATTTCTCCAGCGGACCGGAGCTGCTCTACGGGGCGAAGCTCAGTCAGCGCAGAGGAGTCGAACAGCTTTACGCCTGGCCGAGTTACACAAACATCCTGTCCTGAAAGACCTCAGACACCGGCGGCGATCCAGAATCCCTTCCCGTCTCGTGTGGAGGGGAAATCCTGAGCGCTGAACGGACTCGGTGTCGGATTAGCAGATCTGAATATCCGTCTGGGCTAAAAACTAATACACGCTGCGGGTTACTGCGGGTCACACCATCGGTGCCATCAGCTGATTTCAAATTTAATAACACTTAGTACTTTTGGATCAGGTGTGCCAGACGGAGTCGCAGTGAATAATCAGTTACCATAGAAACGATAGACCTGTGAGCTGCTGCTTGGGGAAATAAATCCACAGCTGTTTCTCTTATACCTGCTTCCTGATCACTGAAACAGAGACGTTCATCAGGAACTGCACACTAGGGGGAGCTCTGGAACACCGGGTAGGCTAGGGCTGCAACTAACGACTAGTCACATTTACGATATTCATCTAATCTACAGCGAATTACATAGCTACTTTGAAGTTTTCACCATTCCATCATTTTGATAATCGATTAATCTATCGATTACTGAATCGATTAATCGAATGCCACAATTACTCTATAGCTCTTACTTAGTTTATTAGCTTTTAACTTTAGCCTGAGGCTGTTTTTGCACATGTGGTAACTATCAATATCAACATAAAGATAAAAACTTTGTTTGCTGTCAACCGATTAAAATTTTTAATCTAGTTAATCACTGAGATTAATCACGATTAATCACAATTTTAAAATACTCAGATTCACTTGTATTATATACGTGCAATGTTTGAATAAAGAATGCACAACAAACTGGTTAGAGGAAACATTATGCAGTTTTATAATATCGAAAACATTAACGTTTAACAAATGTTAAATTAAAATCTCTCGAATGGGACCGGCGCTGCACGCAGTCGCTGGGTGGTACGTGGCAGCCCTCCGACGGCGGGGTTCGAACCCGGATCCTTAGATGCAAAAATTGACAAGCTAGAGCCTCAGCTGCCTGAGCCACCGCTCCCACATCTTAAGTTTAATGTATTCTAGTAGCAATAGTTTCCTCTTGAAGGTAGCTCGAGCACACAGCTTTGGTTTTATCCAAACCTCCATCTAGAAAGGGTTTATATAATGATGAAACTTGTTGTTTAGTGAACCTGGTGATGTTTCCTCATTCATCTCATATCATCAGCGTTAAACGTGCCGTTATCACACGTAACCGGGTAACCACGCCGAGATTATGGAAAGCCATTAGGGTCAAATGCGGACGTATGATTTATTTGCTTTAAAAAAAAGTTATATTTTTAGATTAATCGCATGCGTTAACTCGTTAATATCGATTAAGCGAAGTGAAGCCAAGCGAAGTGAAGCGTGAGGGCCTGAGAGTGAGGTACAGTAAGTGGGAAAAGCACACACACACCTAAGGAGAATACGGCTATGTGTGTGTTGCTGTGAGCTGAAAAGAGTGGTGGAGCACAACAGCATGAGAGAGAAAGAACGCTGAAAATCTCGCAATAAGACGTGCGCAGGTTAACAGATGTTGATTAAAGAGAACTGGAAATGAAAAACCCGACTCTGCGAATCCTTCTCCACTCGCGTTCTTCACGACGATGCCTGGCTCGGCCACGCCCCCCGCCAGCGGCTGTTTCGCTCAAGTGAAGAGTGAAATGTTCCCACACTTTCAATTTTTGCGCATGAAGGTGTTCGCCATGGCGTTAATTACTCCCTTCGCTCCAGTAAGCCTGACACCTTCATGACGTCAGAGCGCTCGCAGTTCGCGCGATAACGAAGCGCGATGACACCAACGATAAATTTGACAATCAAATTCGTTTCCAATTAAACTAATTATCGATTTTAGTCGATGCAGCGTGGATTAATCTCTGCACCCTGAGTGTAGGCAAGACGGTGACGGTGGGAACGTCGGACGGCGGGTTCTGCGGATCGGAGCCGGTGCAGAGAGGACGAGGCGGCGGGAAGAGGCCGTGTCCTCGCGAGTGAACTCTCTCCACTTCCTGTGAGCTACAAAACACAGAGCTGCTTCTGTTAGACTGCTGGCAGCGGGACAGGACTGAGCTCAGGAGGGACTGACTCCGAGTCTACACGCTTCTCACACACACACACACTTACATGTGCTCCCAAATATACACGAGCACAAATGCTCTCTCTCTCTCTTTCTCACTCACTCACTCGCATTTGCACACATGCTTGCACACCTGCACACAGCCTAACTCAAGCACACACACACACACACACACACACACACACCAGATGGCGACTGAAATGGTTGCAAATGCGACTAATGCTTTTATTTCGCACATAGTTTTTATCCAGACAGACTCTCGCCTCTCCTGTCTGGCATGGAAGGGAGTTACAGGAGTGTGATTGTGTGTGTGTGTATTTGCGAGAGAAAGGGACACGAGAGCGTACGACGGTAAAGGGACGCACGTGACGGTACAAAAGGGCTGCGTTCACTAACGAGCGCGTCTGAACATGTGACAGTTCATCAGACCTTCCAACAGTTTTACGGTCACATATGCACACATACGCATACACAAACTCTCTTACACATCAACACACACACACGGCAGAACTGCCCCATCTGTCTTATTTTGGAAAAGTCTTATCAGGCGGCGCATTTTATACAGACTCATGAAGTTTTACTGGTGGAAACATTTTTCCTGGAATAAAAACTGAAAAACAAACTCTCACTGGCAATACAATGCAACTGTGAGACAACTACATCGATTTCACAGCTCTGGAGCCTCAGAGCTCGGAGAGAAATGCAGACACAGAGGGAGAGAGACAGAGAGAGACGGAGGGGGGCGTCCTGGAGGAAGGAAGGAAGGAGGGAAGTGAGAAGAGGCTCTGAGAAATCTCCAGCCCACCCTTCACCCCTTCACACCTACACTACTCCACATCTCCAGCGCAGATCCGCAGCTCTGCCCCTATCAAAGCCTCAGCTGCTGAAGAACATGTCTGAGATCCGTCTCGGGCCTCCGGGGGAACCGGCATGTTTAGTGCGGGAAATAGGTGGCAAATGTTCAGGAAGCGGAACTCAGCGTGAAGCTCGACAGCCCCGCTGGAGGGAGGGCGAATCGATGCAGTCAGCAGCATCCGGGGGAGGGAAGGAGAGAGGGAGAGAGGGAGAGGGGTTTGAAACTCATCCCTCATCTGAGTTTCTCCATCCGGAAAACAATAGCAGTACACAGAACACCAGCAGGTCTCGGGAGTCTGTGGAGATCCGTCTCCGACACCAAAGAACCCTCAGTGTGCTTTAGGTCACACGATGAGGGGCAAAGACTCCAGCAGCCGAAGTTCTGTTCGGAGAAATATTTGCATATTGTTTTGATATTTCCGAGTTGCTCCGAGTTCTTCCCAACACCTGACCTCAGACGACGTCTTCCCACTTTTTTAAGCTTTATTAACAGCTGGAAATGTTTTTGTAAAGTGTGTGTTTCTGCCAGGATGCCTGGTGTTTTCTTACAGCCTTTCAGCCGATGCTGAGCTTAATGATCCTAATAAAGCAACGCGACTTTGTATTTTTTTGTATTTTGTATTTTTTATGTGTAGAACATTAAGGAAAAAAAAAATAAACATCAGTGAGTCGGATCGGAAAATACCTCAAATCTGATCGAATAAAACATAAAAGGAAAACAACACAAAAGGAAAAGAAATAATAATAAAACATTATAGGGAGCATAAAAAACAAACAAACAAAAAAAAAACTAAATACCACAACAAACACACATAAAAAAAATAGAACACAAGGTAAAGGTTATACAAAAAAAAAACAATACTAAACAAAAACTGAAATAAAAAACAAACACACACACAAAATGTAAACACAGCAAAAAAAAAAAAAAAAAACACTAAATGTAAAACAAAAACCTTAAACATAAAAAAATAACTAAATACAAAAATAGCAAACAAAACTGGAACAAATATCAATATATAACACCAAAAACTAAACAAAAACAAACAAACAAAATAATCTAAACACCAAACAAAACTTAAAACAAAATGCTATAAATGCTATTTTGCATCAAAAAGCAAAACTCAACACCAAAAAACAACACTTGAAGAAAACAAATCATTAAAAATGAAAAAAACAAACAAACAAACAAACAAACAAACAAAAAAAAACACACAGAATAAAGCACTACGCCGGACTGAGACCAAAAGATCACACAAAAAACAGAAAACATTAATTGCAACAATAAACAATAAAATGAAACACACAACCTTTAAATAAATAAATAAAAATATGAATAAATTAATTAATTAACTTAAAAAACTATATAAATGAAATATTCTTTTTATCTATTTATATTTACGTTAACGTTGTGTTGTGTCCATGAAGTGAGTTCGTTTCTGTTATGATTTATGTTATAGCAGCTGTTAAACACCGCTTCCTCATCAGCATTGTTTTCCTCGCTCTAAACCCTAATTAGATAAAAAAACACTCGCACGTCTCCACGCTCAGAAGTGTAACTTGTGTCTAAAATGCTAAAGATACAGGTTAACCACTTCATTTGTCACTTGAGTCTCCTTCCCTAAATTCTAAATATACAGTACGTCTTGTTACACGAAGCTTCAGCTGCACTGATTATGTACCGGATACACTTTTAAACTCATCACTATAGAAACGATAATAAGCAGCTGCTGTGATTTGACGATCAGTCGCATTACTGTCGAGACTTCTGCTATAAAAAATTAATCAACACCTTCTGACCAATCAGAATGGAGAATTCCGAATGGAGAATAAGCTGAAGGATGGAGCCTCCGGTGTGTTTACACGCGTGCGAGTGAGATGTCAGCGGGCATCAGCGCTCAGCACCAGCAGATATCTGGTATTGAATAGATTGCCTTGTGCTTCGCTGGTGCGCTCATGAGAAAAAACAAATCAGACCGGAGTGATTGATCGGCCCTCGAAAACACAGCCTCAGGCTGCAGCTCGGTGCCTTTGAAGAGCGGAGAGCAAATCAGACCGAGAGGAGAGGAGGAGGGGAAGAAAAGTGTCCTTACTCTGTTTGATGAGCCTCTTGTCGGCCACCAGGACGTTCTCGGCGTCCACTACGATGACCTTGCCGTCTCGAGGGCCCACGGCGAAGTTGTCGAAGCTGACGTCCAGCAGGTAGAGCGCGAAGTCGAAGTCGTTGTTGGTGAGCTGCTCGGCGATGTCCAGGAGCTGCTTGGCCAGATCCACGCGCTTCTCCCACGGAGCCTCGTAGAAGCTCCAGAGCTCCTCGCCAACGTAGTTCACGGCCACCACGCGGCCGCATGCTCCCAGGTACTTGGCGAACGGCCAGCCCTCGTCTGACGGGAAACTCTATAAAGAAAAACAACAATAATAATAAAATTTACTTTCTTTTTTAAAGATTCACATGCCATGAACACGCCAGTGAAGCTAACTAATTTCACACATTTGACCTTGCTTTGATTTCAAAATCTAATCGGAAAAGAAAATCTGCTGGTTATAATAAATTATATTCCTATATCATAATCTTTTAACCACTCAGCCAGTCGCTCTTGGCGTGTCTTGGCAACAATTACATTCATTTATTCAACTTCAAGGTCGTGGGGAGCCTGGAGCCTATTCCAGAAACTTTGGGCTCAAGGTGGGGTACACCCTGGACAAGGCGGCAACCCATCGCAGGGCACACACACACTCATTCACACACTACGGGCAATTTAGGAACGGCATTTAACCTGATGTGCATGTCTTTAGACTGTGGGAGGAAACCGGAGTACCTGGAGGAAACCCACCAAGCACAGGGAGAACATGCAAACTCCATGCACACAGACCCCGAAGCAGGAATTGAACCCTCGACCCTGGAGGTGCGAGACTACGGTGCTAGGCTCTATGCCACTGTGGCACCTGCAACAATTACAATCCTTCATGTATTTATTTATTAAATTATAAAAATGATATGATGTACTGGTTATCAATTTCTAGTCACATTTCACATCACTGAACTTCCACAGCAATAAACATCAGTTCTCTCTCTCTCTCTCTCGGCCAGCTGTTTATCTTCTCTTGAAGGTAAAAGCACAGCTTGTCATGTTACTGAGAAACCGCAATAAATTGCAAATTCCAAAAGATTTGGAAGATCACATACCTGGCTGTTACTAAGCCCTGACACTGGAGACTCCTTCCACAAACACGTGTTTTAAATTACATGTTTATTCTTATTATTTCTATATTATTCCATGTAGCTAATCATTATCAGTCTTAACCTCATACGTCCTTGTGTAAGTTGTTACTATGGAAATGACAGTATATCATATTAGAACATGTGATTTGCATCCATCTAAAGTCGGAGCTGCTCTTATTCATCATATCTGTGGATTTAACAGCTGTCTGGTTTATAAATGAATGCTGTACTCAGGGGCACAATTCTTGGACGTGAACACTATCGTAAAGAGCATCTAAACCATTTAAATGTGATTCCCAGAGCGGTCACTTCTAGCGGCCTGATTCTTTTTTCGAAATTTAACCTCAGGCCTGACGGTAACGTCCGAGAGCACTGGGGGAAACGTTTTCATGGTACGACTTATACAGAAAGACTATAAGACTATAAGGACACACTAATAAGAATATTACTTTCTCTCAGAATTTATTAGCTGTAAAGAAGATGAAAAAAATGTATATTAATTAGTGAATTTAATTGTATATATTTATATAATTTAATTTATTAACATAATTTATTTAATAATTATTGTTAATGTAAATAATCTGTATTTACTTTTGATTTCATTTTATTTATTTATTTAAGTTTTAAAAGTCCTCTACAAGAAGCAATTTATGGCATATTTTTCTACAGAAATAAAAACAAAAGCCACAAAATTAAAAATTTTTTTATTCGAGTAGTTACGAGTTTGCGTGTTTTATATTATTAATTCGTGCACCAGTTTGCTTCTGCATCAACTTGCAAATGATGCAAGAGAAATGTGCACAGTCCGGTTCACACACCATTTGCTTCAGCGTTTTAAAATTGCTGTCACGCCTCGTATTTCATTTACACACTAACACGTGTACGTTAAAGCACAGAGCCGAACATTCTTTAAATCGACTCCTGATATATTACTTTGTTTGTGTTTAAGATTATCATTCCGACTGCTTTCAGGAAAACTTTATTGAACTTTTAGGTTTTAAATCAATTCAAGCAAATCCTATTTGTAAATAATTTCAATATATTTAAAAAATATATATTCAGAACAAACAGAAAATATCAAAGAAATAGATTTATCAAATCAATTGACTTCTAGATATTTGCTTCCCCGTCATTTGGCTAAGACGCTCCCTGGGGTGATGGAGACCTCGGGGGTGGAACAACCAGGCAAAGGGTACGACTGTTTGATCAAGAGTTTAAGCTTCAGCATGGTCAAGCTGCCCCTGTTGGGCCCCTGAGCGAGGCCCTTAACCCTCCCTCTAACCCTGCACTCTGACCCGAACTTCCGAGGATATGTGAAGGGAAAAAATTTGACTTTTTTTCTATAGCTGTGAATTTTTTCTGTGTGTGTGAAGGGGAAAAACCTGGCAACAGCACATCCACAAATCAGACCGCCTCTTGGGATGTTGCAGGTGATAAAACAGGACCATGTTAGACCCCAGTGTGTGATTATCAATTAAGACTCTGCAGATATTTTACACTTAAAATCATCACCGCCAAGAAACAAAGAGTTTAAAGTAGTCCAGGGACGAGTTCCTTCCAGTGCAACGTCCAATTTAACCGGAACGTACAGTAGAGCTGATGCTGCACTGGATGTTAATTAAAAAAAGATCTTGTTCAAGAACATGTCAAGTATAGCAAGGAAAATGTGAGAAATAACAAAAGGCAGATATTTTAGCTAGACAGGAAAATGCTATAAAATAATGTTATTTATTAGGGTAATAAGGAGGTACTGAAGTGTCGAATGCAAACAATGAGAAAACAAAACTTTCAGACCTGAAGTGCAAACCACCACTGCTGTTTTTTTGTCCTCGTGTTTTTATTTATTCATTTTTTTGTGTGTGTGAATTTGTTTTCTGCATTTTTAGGGCTGAATTTTTTTATTCCCTCGTTGTTTTGTGCGTGTTTGTGTTTTGCACCTCAGTTTTTAACCAAAATGTAGATTATGATTAAAAAATATGTGAGCAAAACACAAAAACAGCTACTTTAGTCAAATAGACAGAAGAAAAAAGTGACAAAAAATGTAGAAAATCTGGTAGAAAAATAAAAAATGTATATATTTAAAGGCCAGCTTGAATGATACAGTAAGTAAAAGTGCCTGGAATAATCCTACTGGAGCTACTCTAGCAGGGAAAACTGTTTTAATAAAAGACACGATTAACAAAAGATCAAAATATGACCTAGGATTATATTTATTTTAATCTATTTTTCTGCATCTATTTATCTTTAATCTATTTTTTAAAAAGCTATTTATTAAAAAGAAATATGAGAAATGTTAAAAGGAAACCTACATTAGCAGGTGAAAAAAAAAAAGATTATTTAAAACTGAAAAAAAAGGGAAAGAGTGTAATTTTTTAGCAGGGGAGATTTTTTACTGTGAGAAATGAGTAAAGCCCACAGTTTTAATGAGATTTACTGTATGGTGCAGAATTGCATTAAACAGCTACTTTATCTAATACTCTCCTCGTACTAACCTCATCACCCACTCCAACCTCATGGGTAACAACAAGACAACAGATATTTATTCTATGAAGCGAGAAACTCAACAAAACAAAAAAAAGGGGGGGGGGGGGCTTCACTGGGGCATGAAAAAGCAGAAAAATTATATTAATAATAATTGTAACCAAGTGTGCAAAGGTAAAAAGTAAAAACACTGAATTACTGCTACTGTACATTAGAGAGACGGAGGAACGTGAGGAACGAGACAAAATAAGAGTCAAAATACACAATAATCTCCTTTGAACAGTTGATATTGAGATGTATATCTGCTACTTCTGCTCTGTAAAGCTTCAT
>JAQMYL010000033.1:32782926-32794312 GCA_030014365.1 Clarias pachynema
GCAGAGGTCAGTTTTGGTCTTGTTTTCCTGGGAAGGTCTTCATGAGAGACAGTTTCATCATCATGGAGCTTGATGGGGTTTACAAATGCACTCAACACAATACTTCTGTAAGTTGCAGTTTCTGAAGAACATCTGACCTTCATGTCATAAAATAACACCTGCCTGTTGCTGTTGGTGTTCTTACTTAATTATCTAATGCCATGTATATTATTTCATAGTTTAGAAAAATAATCCAGCATTGTTCTAGAATGTAGAAATTAAATCCAAACGTCCAAGCAAACCAAAAAAACTGCCACTTTACCAACCAAATGTAAAGAAAAAACAAAACAACAGCTTTTTAAGGAAAAATAAGAACTTTTCATAACTAGCTGTGTGCAAAAGGTGTGATGTGGTTAGAATTTATCTGGGGAAATGTGGAAAATAAATAAAGTCCGCTACATCAGTGAGAGGGAGGAAGTAGAACTGCATTAAACATCACTTCATTTGGATGAAGTTATTCAAAAAGCAATGACTTTAGTTAGAAAAGGAGGAGGGACAAAAAGCAACAAAAAAAAAAGAAAGAAAAACAGCTAATCAAGAACAAAAAACTAAAGACAATAACAGAGAGAGAGACTATTAAAAGAAATGAAGAAAGTGTGAAACCTGTTGTGTTAGTGGTTAAATGAACGGAACGGTAATTAAATAAAGTAAGTAATAAAAGAAAGAAAAAAAATCACTGATAAATGTTAATTTATTAAAAAAGAGTAAAAGGAGAAAAGATGACAAATGGCACGGAACAATGATTTCTCGGGGTGGGGGGGGGGGGGGGTTCAAAATAGCAAAAGAAAAAAGGAACTACTTCAGTAGGTAAAAATAAAATATCTATAATTAATAATGTAATTCTCTTTTAAAAAAGGTATATAAGGAACAAAAGGCCAAAAAGTTGTAAAAGTGTCTGTAAAGACAAAGTGGAAATATAATAATAATAATAATAATAATAATAATATCATGTAATGGCAAAGATTCGTATTCGAATGTCACAAATTTGTCGCAGATTTGGAGTTACAGTAACATGAGAAAAAACAACTTTTTTTCCCTGGTAAAATTGTGCTAAAATACACCCGGATAAACAGCTGTAAATAATCTCTCTCTGAGCCAAGCGGAATGAAAGGTCGGGTCTCAGTGATTCGCCTTTTTTTGTGAAATTGCACGTTACAGTCGTCGGAATGTTGGCGACTTGCAGAGACAGAGGCAGAGGCAGACACGGGGCAGTTTGTAAAGCGGAGGGCAGTAATTGGCTTGTTTGAATCAGCACTGCTGAATGACTCAATAATGAGCGCGAGCAGCACTGGAGGGTTTGAGGTGTGTGTGTGTGTGTGTGATCTCGGGACACACACACACACACACTCGCGGACACACTCGGGGACACACACACTCTCAGACACACACAGACACACACATATACCCACACACACTCAGACACGTGTGTATAGTCTCATTCTGTGCCCTTATCTTCAGTGCCTCAGGCCTCCCCTGGCGTTACACTGTGACAGAAAGTAAGTTTCAGTTCCACTGCAGGAGTGTCGGAGATCTCACAGCTACTCACAACAATTAGCACACAGCAAAGAGATCATCCAAATACTTTTTTCTACTTTGCATGCACTGTTAATAATGCTGCTACTGTATGAAAGTCACACACACACACACACACACACACACACACTGATGAATAGATCACATTTCACATGCAAATTAGCACCAGCACTGGGATCTAGTCACTAGTGAGGCACCTTGCTGCACTTTATAGAATCTATTTCATTTCTTTTTTGCGTCTGCACAATTCACAGGATCTTCACTCCGCAGGCTGGAGGAACTCATCCGTGACAGCAGACATAAAAGAACACACTTTTACTAGAGCACAAGATATCATTTCCTGTCCAAAAACAGGAAGCGGGTCAGAGCAGCTCAGCAAACCAGCCTCGTCAACAACACCGGCTACAAAAGGAAACAGATCAGACAGAAGAACCGCAGAAACCCGAAAGCAAAGCGCTCCATCATATACAGTCCAGTGTGGAGAGAAATACATCGACCTGGAGGGCAGCAACAAACAAACCGCGGGGTGAACATTAGGACACCAGAAGCTCCTGTGTGCGCTGCTCGGTCATGTTCTGGTCACAGAGAAACCTAACCAAGTAGTCCAAAACTTGTTTAATAAATAGCTAGTTGGTTACTTAAATAAAGCTACAAACAAATAAGAAAATAAATGTATGATTATTGTTATATTATAGGGCAGGGGTGGCACAGTGGTTAAGGTGTTGGACCACTGTGAAGAAAGTCCCAGGTTCAAACCCCAGCACCACCAGTGTGGCCCATTTGGGCCCCTGAGCAAGGCCCTTAACCCATGGAGGTACAATGAGACAGAATGCAAGTTGCCGTAAATGAAATGAAATGAATCTTCTTCGAACAAAATGATAAAAGGTCAGTAAGTCATCAGTGAACATGTCGAGCCCTGTCCTCACATCACATGTACGATATTTACATAGTCTCTACTCTTTCCTCTCAACGTGTTTAACAGTACGGTTACAAAATTCACACATTTTGCTCAAATGAGAAATGAACAAGTTAACAAACAATTATTGATTAATCGTACAGTTTTTCCTCAGTTTAAGATCGATTAAATTTATATTAAAGGTTTACAGTGGCTATGGAAGACACATGGATGAAGCAAAATAGTGCAAACAAACAAAATCTATAAAAGTAGAAAACCATAAGGCTGTTCAAAATACTCTGGTCTAATGAATACGAATGTATTAGGATCAAGAGAAACAACAATATCAATACTGCGAATGATTAAGTTGCAGTACACTTGATCACACAAGAGTGAGTGCTGTTGTGCTGGAATATCAGCATAGCTGTGACGTCGTCATGGGCTTGAGAGCATTGTTTGGTTTTTAACCAGTTATTTTGCTCTGCATGCAGACACATATCCTTCCCCGTCTGGTGGAACTAACTGCTGTAACTACGACTAGCGGAGCTGGAGACTGACAGTGTAATTAACAGGGGTGAAAGTAGTTTTAAATTCTTGCCTGTACTGTGTAGACATAAGGACAGGAGGACAAACCATGGAGGTGGTGGACAGTCCTGAGAAACTTACGAGGTTTCCACATATAGAATATCAGCTTTTAATATTTTAAAATAGCCTTAAAAAGAAATTTAGTGCACTATGTAGTAGTGCCCTTGATCAGGGGTTAGAGAGGGATTTGGGATTCAGCTTAGTGTTAGAATCTAGTTAGCCTTGTAGCTCACCCTAGGCGTAAATAAAACGGCACAGAGGCAGTTCGGAACAACTTAGAAGCAGTTAATGTTGTCCAATATGGATTTTGGCTTAATATTTTATGTGTGTTACTGTAAGTAACTACAAGAGATTAACAAATCTCCCTATTTTTGAACAAAACAAATGTTACAACTGTGTTTCTAGCAGTTTGTTGGTAAACTTTAGTAATGCAATAGTAATGTCTCCATGTATCATGGTGGAATATTTCTCATACATCACCCATCCACATATGCTGAATTGTTTATATGTGTTTGAATATCCACCATTCAACAAATTTTGTTCAAATTTTGGATTTTCTTTAAATAGCGAATAAAAGCAACATAGAAAAACTTTTTAAAAAATGTCAGAGTTACAAGGCTAAGTATATTGCTAGCCCGATTTCACATCAGTTTATAAATATGAGTCAGTTTTCCAATAATTGTCTATTCATAATCAGAAAAAAAAATTATTGCTGCCTTTATTAAATTCACTTTCTATATTTTAAACAGATACATCAATCCAAATTGTCCAAGTAGTAACTGTTCCTTTTTTCATTTTTCTGGTTGGACACACTCGGGCAACTGTTAAAGAAATGAAGAATGTGAATACATTCCAGGTTTCTTTTGACGACAGGAAATGCACAGCTGAAGACTCTGAGAATAATTCTCGAACATGGATTTTGCAATATTATTTATTATCTGTTTCAGTGTTAGGATTTCCTCCTTCGTTTTTCTATTAACCGTTTGAAATTTCCATTTCTTCTGTCTCTTTCACCATGAAATTATGTTATCTTTTCCAATTTTCCCTTTTTAGTTTTAAATTTTTTTTTTCATCCATTTGAATGTATTATGCTTTACTATTTTCGTCATCTTAACCTGTTTGCCGTTTCCTGTTCTGATACTCGATTTAGCCTTTTCTAATTTCCAGCTGCATTTTAAACCCAGAAAGCTGCAGAGAATGGGGAAAGGAAATGAAATAATGTCGGAGCGTGCTATGAAAAAGATAAGAAGGAATACGCTCACTGAGTTTGATAATAACTGACATTAGGGAAGCTGATAACAGTGCCCTTTAAACATTTAAACGTTTAATCTGTCTTATAAACAGAGGGGATGCCGGATTCCTGGTGTAGCGTGAAATGCCACCAATATTATCCAGGAATAAATCTGGTGGTTTCTACTGTACTTCTGCCGTGCTGGACTTCAACACCCAGAGCGCTTTGATATAATAATATTTGGCAGGAAAATGGATATAACACCTGGAGTATTCTTCAACAGAGATAGATAAAATCATTCCTGTCGTTAGGTTTATAACTAGACATGACTGGAAAAACTGAACTAGTCAATGTTTAAAATTAACTAGTTTCAATTAAAGTTAAAATTAACTGTTTAAAAGGAACTATAACATGCAGTACTCCCATAGCTCAAGGATACCTGTTTCGTACATTTATTGTAAATGAACCTAAAGCGTTCCCACTTGATTCTTTCTAATTTACTTAATCATCCAGATAAAAAGTAAATAAATAAATAACAGTCTAAAATGCATACAATTAAGCATAACCTTCCAAACAAGCTTTTTTTTTAATTATTATTTAATTAACATTAATTACTATAACAATAACATGATATGGACACATTTTAACCTTTCAGTCCTTGTAAATGATGCAATTTATATTAGAAATAGCATCCTATATACTGTAATGTGCAACAGTCTTTGGTGTTTTTTATTTTTTTTTTAATTTTTTTTATCAAAGCAGTCAGTTATAAATAAATGAATAAATGAATGAATAAATAAATAAATGAATAAATAAATAAATAAATAAATAAATGAATAAATAAATAAATAAATAAATCCAAAATATTATAGATTCGTTATAATTGAAGCAATTGTGATAGTATGACATTGTGATTTATAGCAGCAATATTTTTGTCACGGACAGAATACAAATTCTGAAGACAAATGGCAAAAATTTGATTAGTCAAAACAGTCAGAGCCAACATATTACCCGTACACACACTGATGTAAGAGTGTTGGACTTGCCGAGCTCAGAGTGTTTTTTTTTTTTTTAATATTATAATAGCACTAGGTTTTTTTTTTTTTTTTTTGCGCTCTCCATTACAATGTGAAAGAGCAATGGCAATTAGAGAAAAAAAACAAAAACAGTAAGGCGACACAGATTACAATAAATAAATAAATAAATAAAAACACATTAATCTGGGAACCCAGCGAGCCCTCAGATAAGGCGGTCGGCTTTATTCAATCCCCAGCTTTATTTCAGGTTTTTAGTGTTAGAGCCAAATGAAAATAATAATCACACGCTTCTCTTCATCACGCCAGATTATAAAGGAGAGTTCTGATTTTTTTTCAAGTGCGTCTTGAGGTCTGTTACCATAGGTCTGGGTTGTTATAAGTTTTCCTGCTGTGAAGGAACTCACCTGGAACTCATGCAAGTACAATGTACTGAAATAAAAAGTCCACAACCCTCGTTCCATGCACAAATGCATTCTAGGGTTCAGCTGAGACTCATATGAAGTTTCTGCAGTAACATGGAGATACACCGAGTTGGTGTCTTTCAAGCTTCTGGGGTATCAGCAGTCAATTCCATGTACTGACATAAAGTAAGTTACAGAAATCTAAAGGCTCCTACAGTGGCTTGCATAAGTATTTACCCGCTTGAACTTCTCCACATGTTGTACAGTAGTTGTACAGTCTGGAACTACAGTATAATAAACTTTTTTTATAGAAATCTACACAAATTAGCTCAAGTCAAATTTAATGTAATCTGTGAAAACTACATTTTAATACTATGATCACAAATTATGAAAATATCAATGTACTTTGGTAACATTTCTGGCCGTTTTCCCCAGCTCTGCATGAGTTCCATTCACATGAGGATTGAATTGTCAGCGAGTATTGGCTGAACAACATTTTTCTATTGTGTGTAAGACTGAAGGACGTGGAGTCTTACTTTATACACATATTTTACAGCACAGCAACAATACCATTGTTTATCTCCATTCGTCTGTCTCCATTTTGTCTCTGAAAGGCACTGAAGCACGACAGATCAGATGTTTAAGTCTTTATCAGAGGTCTCTGAAATAAGACGGGGCCAAGCAGAGATAAGACTAAAAAGAAAAAAGAAAAAAAAAAAAAAAGAGTACAAAAGGCCAGCACCACCAAAGACATGCTGTGCACACAACAATGTTTCACTTTCTCCATCTCTTTTTCCCAGAGTTCAGTCCTTCAATTGCTGTACCAAATTAGCTCTGAGACACTTAAAAGCTCAGAAGAGTGTAACATGATTAATTAGAAATCAGCATGAGACAGAGCAAAGGACGGAAGAAGACAGAGGGGTAAGAGAGTGAATGGGAAAGTGTGGTGGTGCGGGAAGGAGTGTTTGAGCGAGCAGAAATTAGTCAGTGCTCCCTCCGAGGACTTGATCAATAGGTGGGGAATTTCTAGGGCCCTGCTGCCCTGCTCCGGCAAATGAAATGCATAAGATTAATTAATATCATTTTGGGTTATTTCCGCTTCAGGGTTGCACAAAGGATCAACAAAAGGACCACTGATAATATTAATAGCCCTACATAAAAGTGCAACATACAAGACATACTATAAGATCCACAAACTCCTACTCTAACCATCATAAGGTTCACAAATTCCTGTTCTTGCCATCATACGGCAATCAAACTCCCACACTTACCATTCTGAAGCCCACAGTGTCATACTCTTGCCATCATAAAACATACCAACCCCCGCCCTTGCCCTGCCACTTTCTGCCCAGAAACTTCTGCTCATGGGTTCATGAAGGTCACAAGCTCCTACCATCCTGTGACCCACAAGATCCTAAAATTCCTGATGCCCAAAATTCCTAGCATCCTAAGGTCAAAATGTCCTTTGGATGTATCTAAGCCACCAAAAGCTCCTCCAAAAGACCCTCAAGCCCCTTCCTGCCACCTTCAAGCCCTCCTGCCACCTTCAAGTTCCTGATACTGCCACCCTAAGATTGACATCTTAGACATCACAAGCTCCTGCAATGATCATGAAACCTTTAAGCTCCATCCAGAGGAACAACTCTTGATGTCCATCTGTTCCTGAAACAATCATTCTAAACACACCAAGAAGGCTGTTCTTATCTTGAGGTTAGCGTGCTCTGGATCTGGACAACCTGAGGCCACCAAACTACTTCTTCTCCAGCCATCCTGAAATCCACATGCTCCTTAGGACTCACAATCATGATGGATCTATCTTGAAACCATAGACTCCTGTTAGTATTGATCTTAGGACTCACCCTGAGACACTCAAGATCTCGCCACCCTGCTTGTGGGAAACTGCTGCCATCAGAAGGCTCAACAGGTTCTTGTTTGCCAACTTGAGACCCAAAGAATCTTGAATCTACTATCTTGAAGCCACAAAGACTAGTGTTCAAAAGGCACAATGAATCAAAAGCTCCTGCTTTCACAATCCTGTGATAAGTGTGTCTTTTTCCATAGGCATTAATGCTTCGATGTCTGAAAATCTGCTGAGACAATCTATATTACAAAAAGCACTGGAGTAATTGTCCCCTTCAATAAAAGTGACTGTCAAATGTGGAAATGTGGTAATTAGCTCCCTTCTTTTTAAAGCTTCTCAAGTGGTACCCGAGATGGCAGATATTCCGAACTACAGGGATTTATAAAAGTTTCCATACATAAAGGAACTTCGTAATTTCTCAAAGTTTTTTTATACTTTGTTTAGATTTAATTTTATTACGTTAATAGACCGTGGGCACATGAAGACCATGGAGTATTAAAAGAAGACACAACAGAGCAAATAAGTATTACATTATTTTTTTTTTATACACGAGTTAGTTCCGTCTGACTAATCTGACTGGACAAGGCATTCCATGAGTGGTGATAATAGAGCATAACAGCACTGGGACGTTTAACTACTGTATATTCATCACTCTCTGCCACAAGCAGTGAAAGTAGGTCAGAATGGTCCGTGGTACAGGAAATAGGAAAGAACAGCTCTCTGCCAAAAACCACATTCAAAACCAGTCACAGAAACACTTTCAACATGAACACACATCTGATAATCATCGTCATCTTATGTTGTCTTAATCTTGTCTTCTTAATATTTGCTTCAACGTCATTCTGAAATGCCTCTGAATCATCCATGTTGTTCTTTTCATGGTTAACACTTGTTACAGCACTAACTAGCTTCTAACACAAGGCTGAAGGCCAAATCCCTCTCTAGCCCCTGATCAAGGGCACTACTTAGTGTGCGGAACAAGGGATTGTACCCCCTACATAGTGAACTAGCTTACACATACAGTAACGCTATTCGGGATTCAACCTCAGAACCTGAAAGTTAGCTGATGTTCTAAAGTGAAATAAGTAGAAATATAAAGTAAATGTATGTTTAAAGTTTCTCAGGACTGTCCATTGTTTATTCCCCTCACCTTTTGCGGTAAGAATTACTTTTACCCCTGTTAATTACACAAACTGCCAGTCGCGGTAGGTTAATTCCGCCAAGTATAGAAGGATAAAATAGCTGGTTGCATATTCACCGTGAAAGCACTCCATCCTATGTGATATCGCTTAATTATAACAATTAAAACCTCTGGAAGTAGAAATGATTAAGTATTCTACAATCTGAATCTCTAAACTTGCGTAAATGTTACATATTCGTGTAATCCTTTAGAAAAACCTACTGATGATCAATTTTTTTTTAAAATTTTTTATAAGAGCGCAAAAATGTTTCATTCCTTATGTTAACAAAAGTGCCAATATGCAAATATATGTAATGCAACACTGGTGTATAAGTTGATGCACTGGGAACATGTGTACCTTGTTGTTGCTCCTAATTTGCATATTTGCATATTCATGAATTCTATTTATTTATTTATTTATTTTTTTGGACGATCGAATTCCAGACACTTCTACACCGTTTTAGTCGTCTAATTACATTTCTGTGAACCCATCACAACAAGCAGCGTATTATTCATTAGAGGAGGGGGGGAAAAAATGACGGTTTTCAGAAAAACATTCCAATTCGTGTCAAAATGTAGCCGTGGCAACGCGAGCAATTACTGTGACATGAAAATGCACCGTTGGCAACTATCTCGTGCACATGTGTGGGATTGCTCAGGCCTGTTTCTGTCATCACTCTAAAGATGCAACTATGCAAATGAGCCATCACCCAAACACTTCCACGCGCTCCGCGGCGCTGCGCCACGGCACGCTCCTGCGCTTTTAAGGAAGCTGCGCTTTAATTGTGTTCCTGAAAAGCCGGCGTGCACAGTCGTGTTCAACGCTTGACTTGATCAACCGGTCCAGTTTTCCCTCCCCCTTTCCCCTGTGCACTTTAAACAGCAACCCGGCAGAAGTCATTAATGCCGGCAATGAGGCGTCCAAGTAGCGGGATAAATTAGAAAGAACAGCAGAACGCACTCGATCGACTCTGGTTGATTAATGGACGTATAAAACATGAGGGGCGAGTTAAGATGTGCCACGTTTGTGGTGCTTTTTTTTTCTTCTTCTTCAAGATGCAGAGGTGTGAGATGAAATGAATAAACTTGGGTTACACCCTTCCCCCCCCACACACACAATCACACACAATCACACACATACTGTATAGTACACTCTCCTTGAAATGTAGGGCTATGGCATTCAGGAGTGCTGAAGATGCTGAATCGCTGAGAGAGCGTGAACCGGCACAGCAGCGTCTCTAAGCGATCGGAGCGAAATTTCCATTCCTGTCCTTGCACAGGCACACACACACACACACCTTTTTGTCATCGCTTGAACATCTCAAGAGTTTAGGACTGTCAGAGCAAGCATTTGCAGTAAAAGTGGAAAGACTCTGCGCAACTTTACTGCCTATGTATCGCCCACAAAGGAGCTAAAGGCTTAGAAAATATATAGTATCTACGATTTACTGCTAGATTATTATTTTTTTTTTTCATTCTCAATTCATCCTCGTGGAACAAATGCTTTGTTACAGTTCAGAGTTGCGGGTAATTCAATCTGATCTCATGAGATAGGCATCTGAAAGCGATGATGCTGCAGGCAAGACAAGACCTGAGCGTTTTATAGCTTCCGCTTCGGCTTTGAGGAAATACTGACAGAAATAATGTATAACACGGCATATTTATCAGCACAGGATGAAAGTGAACGAATCTGGGCTTTTTTTTTTTTTTTTTTTTAACGTGCCGTGACTCTTAGACTTGAGACGGAAAAATTGTGTCTGTGAAATGAAAGCGGCGATCCGAATTCAGGAGGCGAACCTGATATGGGCCGGATCCCACCCAGACCGGCGAGGTGGAAATAATCTGGAGAGAAACGTAAAAAAAAAAAAGAAAAGCGATGCCGTGAGTGAGAACGTGAGTAAGTGCGAGAGTGAAAAGGTTGTGTGATGCGAGTAAAATAAAGGGAAAGGAAGAGGCACTGTGCAACGAATTTTCGTTGAATTTGCACTGACTGATTTGCAGAAGTGTTGTGGCTTCATTACTGCATAAAGTCACCATCTGTCACGGTCTTATTAATAAAACAACAGTAACAGTAGTGGAAGGAGCAATAAAATCAACAGGAGTACTAGTGACGGTAGTGGCGTTAATAGAAGCAACAGTAATGAGAGTAGTAGCAGTAATGATGGCACAGGTAGTTAGTAGTAACAGTTGTGGTGTTGGTTGCGGTGTTGCTAGTATTGTTGGTTGCGGTGTTGCTAGTATTGTTGGTTGCGGTGTTGCTAGTATTGTTGGTTGCTGTGTTGGTTGCGGTGTTGGTAGTATTGTTGGTAGTATTGTTGGTTGCGGTGTTGCTAGTATTGCTGGTTGTGGTGTTGGTAGGGGTGTTGGTAGGGGTTTTGGTTGCGGTGTTGGTTGCGGTGTTGGTTGCGGTGTTGCTAGTATTGTTGGTTGCGGTGTTGGTTGCGGTGTTGCTAGTATTGTTGTTTGCGGTGTTGGTTGCGGTGTTGGTAGTATTGTTGGTAGTATTGTTGGTTGCGGTGTTGGTTGCGGTGTTGCTAGTATTGTTGGTTGCGGTGTTGGTTGCGGTGTTGGTAGTATTGTTGGTAGTATTGTTGGTTGCGGTGTTGGTTGCGGTGTTGCTAGTA
>JAQMYL010000033.1:32843666-32854924 GCA_030014365.1 Clarias pachynema
CCTCTCTGACTTTATCTCCAAAACATCTAACATGGGTTGTCCCTCTGATGAACTCATTCTTGATCCTATCCATCCTTTTCACTCCCAAAGAGAACCTCAGCATCTTCAGCTCTGCTACCTCCAGCTCTGCCTTCTGTCTTTTCTTTAATGCCAGCCGTAGAGCATCAATGGTCTCACCACTGTCTCAAAAACTTTTCCTTTATCAGATATAGACAATAATATCTAGCTCAGGCACTTTTTATAATCAACTAATCATGACAATAACGGTGGCAGGTAACTCATCGCTCAGAAAAAGATGCTTGTCAACAGGCCATCTGGTGTCTGAGTCGGCCAATTTATGAGTGGCCGACCCTAGCGCCCTTTCGTACTGCTTGGATGAGATGCCCATTGATTGTGGCTAGCCAACTGGGTGATGGTGAGAAAAGCCTTTTTTGGACAATCTTTTCTAGCTTTTTTTGGAGCAAGCATCGCTTCCCCTAAATAGGACTCCTTAGTCACTCAGGGTCCTGCCAAATCATGTTGTTATCTCAAGGTCAGTAACAAGCGACCCATACTTCAGAGCTGCCTACATGCAGAGTTGAGACTCTGACTCCCAGTGCTATCCAAAACCTGTCGTTTCATCTGTTCTCTGTCGCTGTAGGAGTTTCTTCCCACATGCAGGTTTATAGTGAGGATCAGTGTGTGCAAACTAACCATGAACCATGTCCAGGATGTAATCTACTTCGTGCAGAGAGGACGTACAGTATGGCTCCTTCATCATCTTGCCATTTTTGTCTCTTGAGTTTGAGCTTCACAGACCTGTTGATTATCAAGCCAAGCTGAATGAGGTAACATTTTGAAAAATCCACTGTTTGTTACATACATCTAACAGCACAGGGAAATAATTTGCATTACTCTGTGGGACGCATGGATCAGAGCACGTTTGAGTGCCACAGCTGCCTCATGATCTTTGGGTCTCAGTGGACACCATGTTTCCAATTGGTCAGAAGGCGTTCGTCAATTTTCTATGACAGCAGCTCTGACAAAAGTGTCGCAAATCACTGGGTTTGGTCTACTACCTTTTAGAGAAATGAAACACTTCAGAACGTAGAACATAATCGATACCGAGGTAGAGGCTGTAACTCCGCTTCATCATATCACTCCGTCATTGATTATTTGTCCAACGCAAAATGTACCGAGGTGTTTTTACTTCTATCGAGTTCACTTCACAATTTAAAAAAAATGATGTAAGACAGCTAGGAGGAAGCAAGACAGTGTGTGTTTGGAGCACTTGTCCCGAAAGAGAATTGTGAAATAGTGAGACATATGATTTATTTTATGAATGCATGGATTATGCACAATTTTCAGGTCGAGCTGTTTGTACTGAGAGGTCAGTATCTCAATACACTTTCTTTCACATGTTATATATAGTGATATTTTGCCTCCACATGATCACCATCTAAACATGCAATTTGTGCTATTATACACACAATCACCTCCATTTTTGGGTGTTGGGTGTTGGAAGGGCGATCTGCAGTAATAGTCGTCCTAAAGATAAACTGGAGCATGAAAGCCCTGGATGCGTTCTTCTGAATCGTCTGGATGTCAGAAGCTGAGTGGAATTCCGGCGGATGTACGATTGGAAGTGTCTCACGACGCTCTTGGTGGGAGCTGCTGTACTGCACACCCCACTGCAGCACTCCCTGGCATAAAGCACCCTAATTAATTCTGTCTCCATCTCAAGGCTTCAGCTGGAATATTTCTAAGATGCAAAAATAATGATATGTGTGCTCCGCTGTTACCGTGGAAACCATGAATTACAGACAGCTGCAGGAAGGCGTTTCCCTGGCAACAGTGCAATCACACCCTGCTGTCAGAGAAAGAAGGCGGGGCTCAGAATCAATCTCTTATTTAGTCTCTCTCTCTCTCTATATATATATATATATATATATATCTGTCTGTCTGTCTGTCTGTCTGTGCATCCTTTCATCTATCTATCTCTCTATCTCTCTATCTGTCTGTCTGTCTGTCTATCCTCAATCTTCAAGCACTCCAAAAATCCAGGAGACAGCATTTCAATCTTTTCATCTTCAACTTTCATTAACAAATACCCTGAAATCAAGTAAAAAACAACCTGAGGGCCTCCACACGCTTCAGTGCTTCTAAACTAACTCAAGTCCAGTTTCATACAGTGTGGTAAAATGAGCTTACCGTGAACTTAATGTAACTTTAGCTTCGTATAAATTAATGTTCTTCCTGGAGACTTAAAATAAGGCGGGGCTAAAGCTGTGGTCTATCTCCCAAATATCAATTATCTCTCTTTAAAGGACACAACATGAGATTAAATCATTTTGAGCTAAAGATAGTAAAGTGTAGAGCTTAACTAGTATAACTAGTTATATTGTCAGACATAATGTCCGATGATAATCTCCTCTTAGGGGTTTTTTTTGGTACTGTCTAAAAGGTAAAATCATGTTGTGTGGTTTTTGATAAACTTGTTTAGAGGTAAAAACAGTGAGGCAAAATAAAGGACTCTGTTTAAAAGAGAGAGAGAGAAGTGACATAATTTACAAATCCAATCACAGCACAGTTTTGTTTCTGGGAACGACATGTGCTTTTAGGGCTGATTTCTATTTGCACATGAGGTTGCGTTCACAGACAGAATGTTAGCATCATTGTTCACACACTGGCCTTCATATCTTACATGCATCCGAAGGATTAAACGTTACATCCACTAGATGGCATATCAGACACAAAACATTCCTGATTTTTAAATTTCCCAATCGAACTTTAAAATGTGTAGAACTTAAATACACTATGATATTAATCACACTAACCTACTGAGCTCTGCTTCCCTTTAAAACTTTCCTGTTGTTGTTATTGTTGTCATGAGCCATGTTTCAAAGTGACACAATTACATTTAAAAAGACTTATCAATCAAGAAAACTGGTCTACCATGGAGACCTAGAGGTGACACAAGAGGTTTTTTAAAATTCACACACCACCAGGAAATCATATATACTTATAATAGTGTGCTAGTGCTACTGATCAGTATGAAAATTACATACTATGTACTGTTTTTGTATTATAATACAATTTTTTTTGTATTGTACTACTTTTTGCAACCAAGACCCCCAATACACACACACACACTAAATATAAAAGTGCTAAAACATGTAATTCCTCAAATGACCACTAGGCACTAGACAAAGTGAGTCAATCCAAAATGTTACAATGTCCAGCTTTACAACAGTGTCGACAATGACAATTGTTAAAAGCGCTATACAAATAAAATTGAATTGAATTGAATTTGTTCCCTTCTTTTATTCATGATTATGGACTTTTTGATCCATAATCTTTTGATCCATAAAGCCCTTTTTGATGCTTTGGATTTTGATAAAGATTCTCAGTCGTCCAGGTAAAGTTGTCTAGAAGCTCAGTCATTTTAAGTGGACTTCTATTGGTTGGTTTGAAACATTTTGATTCTCATCCAAGTAACTTCTTCCATCTGAGAATGTTGGTTCTGCTAGATCCTCAATTTCTTTTTTTTTTATCTGACCTTTATACAGTATAATCACTGATGGACAATAGACAATATTAATAGACAATAATATTGACAATAGAGAAGGTGAGAATGAGGGGGAGTAATTAGCATGTGATCATCACACGTCTTAAAATGTGAGTGAAATAATTAGTGACGTTGATGATGCTGCCATATTGCTGGTCAAGTGTAAGTGAAAGATGGTTATCAGGTCTTTCAAACTGACCCTGACAGAGACTTGCTGTGTGGTGAACTGCAAAATTCTATGAGATTGAAATGATAATACAGTTCTGATCACCCTGACACTTACCCGGTGTGATAAAAACCTTCCAAATGTGATGGTTGTAATCTGTTTAAAATCTGTTCAATACAAATAGTTTCACCTGTGGGGTCATAGCTGACACTCAAGATGATAAATACTGTAATAAATATCAAAACCTTAATGCAAAATCTTTAAAAAATAATAATAAATAAATAAATCAGAAATATTCTCTTTAAGAAATGTATCAGGCGTCTTTTATGAACGTATGAATTTTTATCACTTTTTTCTGAAGAGTAAAAGTAGCAGGGAGCGCTTGAAGCTGCACTCGTATGGATTTGTGCCTGCACTTCAGTTTGACCCTCCAAGGTAAAGCAAACTTTTCTTATTCTTTATCAGCAGGCAAAACTGTAGAGCTGCACGATAGATAGACGCATTTACTGTATAGAACAGGTCAGAATGCCCAGACTGCAACAGATTGTTGACTTGTATATTTTGAGAAAGTGCTTTAACTTTGTGTACAATGGCTGAGCGAAAGTCCAGCAGAGAGCATTCAATCAGATGAAGTGTATAAGATGTTCTGGTCTATCTGCTGAATACAGATGTAGAAAAAATGCTTTAAAACTGAGCAGTAGAAAAGCTTTAACTATTGTATTTTCTCAAATAAGGCTAAGCATCATATAAGCCGTTGGCTATTTAGAGCATCATAACAGCTTAAAAGCCAGAAAGTTATCCTTTTAAAGATAAGAGAATTTTAACGTCTTGGAGTTAGATACTTAAATGTGAATCTAAACCTGCTTTTAACATACAGCCGTCCATCACAGGTCTTAGAAGAATTCTCTTTATATTGTAGTCTGATCGAGGATGGGATAGTAACTCTGGCATATCACACATGCATTCAATTCTAATAAAATCTTTCACACATAACGTTTAAAACATCTGTGTAGACGACATATAGCTCTTATAGATCTTTGGAACTCAGCAGAAAGTCTAGGCAGGTTGGCGACTACTGATGGGTCGCTCATGAACGATTCGTTCTTTTTAAACAAATCTTTAACGTGACTCAGAAGAACGAGTAGTCTCGGAGAGTGATTCGTTCATTTTCTACTGGGCGCGCATGCGCAAATACAAAACCTCCATAGTTTATGTACAGGAAACAGTAATAAGTAGTTACCTTTGAGACTTTTGGTCTGAATCGTTCGTTCTTTTGTCTCGTGACTCCCATAGACGCTATGAAGTGCAATACACAGGAAACAGAATTGAACGGTTCTCCTCAATGAGTCTCCCAAGTCCTAGTCGTTCATTCTTTTGTCACGTGACTCCCGTAGACGCTATGCGGTGCAATAGATTCAAAAGAACGACTCATACCAGAAGATATGAAAGGTGAGCTGCTCATTCTGTTTCTCATAATATGTCCTTTTCTGCAGTGTAATATTTTCATTACTGGAACTATAGCCAAAATTTGTGTATGTAGACATGTTGGGGGTCTGTTTATTGAAAATGTACCATTTTATTTCTGATCAAAAGAACGAAATGAACTAAAGACTCAAAAAAAAAATTGTTCATTTTGATGAACAAGATGCAAAGAACCGAGTCACTAAAATGATTCAAACTTACCATCACTATTGGTGACTGTAGTGAGTGAGGTGTGAGTAAGACAGGCAACAAAAATCACTTGCCAGTGTCACATACAGTACTGTAGCTGCACAAGCTCTATCCTCTCTTGTGACCCCTTAAATTTTGCCTCCCTGGTTGACGTGTGAAGTGTTCTTAATCCTCCTGGGGATGGATGAAAGGGAAGCATGAAAAGTGGGAGACAGGTCATGTCTAGCTCTATTGAGGCAAAGGTTTACACTTTTGTATAGACGGCTTCTTTCAAACCCCTCTCTCAAGCATCTCTGTCTACTATGTGCACATTGTTGTCCTCAAATGTGTCTTTTAACTTTAAATGAAGGTACATTGCTGAATGTGGTCCTGAAGTGTCGCTCCTCCTGTGCTGAGACATCCTCTTGTGTAAGGAGCTGTATGGTTTCTCCAGTACAGAGCTCTGAAAACACTACACTTCACTGGCCTGCAAACACTATGTTACTCATTGTGTGTTTTTGTGTCCGATCTTTTAAGAGAACCAGTCACCGCCTAAGTGTGTCTCAGTTAGGGAGTTCCAGAGCCCTTATAGAATAAGAATCATAGAGTAAAGAGCTTCATTGCCAAATACAAAGAGCTTCATTGCACATACAAAGAATTTGTATTGGTGAGAGGAGCTTGCAGAGATGACAACACCACACACAACGAGAAAAAATAAATTAAAATAAAAAATGACCAAGAAATGGAATAGGATGTTGGCTTTTATTAAATAAATATCAGTGGTATTGCACAGTATTGCACCTGTTTCACATAATAATATTGCACATGTTTTTATTGTGTGGTGGGGAAAACATTTAACTGCTCATGAGGTAGATTGCCTGGGGGGGGAAAACGTTCTTGTGCCTGGCTGTCTTGGTGTTTGGGGTTCTGTAGCGCCGAACAGGTGGCGAAAGTTCAAAGAGAAGTCGGCTTGGATGTGACGTGATTTGGGTTGACGACCTGAGCTGTGGTACATTACATCACCCAGTCAATGTGCATATTAGGAAAAATGAAAGAGGAATTGCAACCGTGTGCAACCACTGTATACCCCACAGGACCTGCTGTTTTAAAGAGATGGACAGACCCAGTTGTCAAGACATCATAATTAAAATCGCTTATGTCCATATCCATCAATCCATCTATCTAGGAACCTTCGTAGTCCAACAAGAGACCGTGGAGACCAATGGTGACCATTTTATTTATTCCCATTTTACGACCATGGAAGAATCTGGTGGGAGGAAACCAGAGAACACAGAGGAAACCCACCAAGCATGGTGAGAACGGGGCGGGGTCCATATGCTTGTGCAATCTTTTTGCTTCCAACACATCAACTTCGAGAGCTGACTGTCCAGCTGCTGACTAACATACCCCACCTTTGTAACCAGACAATTCACATCTCCTGTCAGTGGTTTTAATATCATGGCTAATAAGTTTAATCCAAACCTATACACACACACACACACACCTGAATTTCAGGTCAGTACATGACATTGTTTGGGTATAACAAGGAATTGTTTGGATATAACAACCTAGGAGACCTTCAGGCCCCTCTGGTGGTTCGGTTAGCTTTATGTTACTGCTTATACCACTTTTATGCCACAAATTCCCCAAGGGCCTATGTATGCTCCGATGGAAGCCTATACCGTATGCATTAAACAGAGACTTAAAAGCATCTTTGCAGCACAGCCCTCATACATATTCTGTACATGTGTGTATGTGTATATGTGTGTGAGAGAGAGACAGAGAGAGAGAGAGAGAGAGAGACAGAGAGACAGAGAGAGAGAGGTTTTATGGTTTGATCTTCTGGGGACAACTGGCTGGTCTGGAAAAAGACATTTTTCCCTATTGTTTTTCACAGCTAAGTTAACTGCTGTGGAAAATAAAGAATGAAAAAAAGAAACCAACCTGACTATTACATATTCTTATTTTTTGTAACTTCAGTACATAAGCAATAACAATGACCCTCTGTGACATTAGTGTGTTAAACAATCACCAACGGCAAAAAACCGGCACTAGAATCAGCTAACGCATCACAGATATTTCAATATACTTAATATGTTTCTGGAAGGACGGGGTGACATTATGGTTACTGTATTGTAAGTTATTGCGGAAAGGTTTTCTTGCACAAGCAAAAACCAGAAATAATTCCCCAATCCTGATGAAAAAAAAAATACAATTGCCTTTCTACAATTATTATCTGATGAGAACTGTGTGCAGCTTCTAGATGTGATGAGTGCATGGTGTTACTAAATAGTTTAAAGATGCAAATGATGATATCTGTTAACATCAATTTATTCAAAAGGAGTGAGGCTGTGGTAATATTATTTCATGAAAACGTAAAACATTGCATAGGCAAATATATCCGTGTTTAATAAAGCAATGGTGAGTGTACACAGGGAAGTTTTTTACACTTTATCTCTCACACTCAAATCATTGTACAGTACGCAGAATACTCCACAATGACCAAGTAAAAACAGGTGTTGGGAGTGTTTGTTTATTTATAAAAACCAAAGACTGTAATACCTCATTTACTATATACAATACAGTGTTGTGAAAAAGTATTTGCCCCTTCTGAGTTTTTTTTTTTTTTTTTTTTTTTTACATACTTTTCACACTTAAATGATTGAGACCATTAAACAAATGTTTATATTGCACAAAGATGACTCAAGTAAATGCATTTAAAATGCAGTTTTTTCAATGATGATTTAATTTTTTAAGGAGAAACAAAAGCTGTCCAAATCTTCCTGGCCTCATGTAAAAAAGTAAACGCCCCTAAACCTAATAGCTGGTTGTGCCACCCTTGGCAGCAACAACTGCAATCAAGCGTTTGCAAAAACTGGCAATGAGTTTTTCACATCACAGGAACTTCAGGCCCACTCTTTCTTGTAGAATTGTTGTCAGTCAACCACATTGGAGGGTTTTAGAGCATGAACGACCTGTTTAAGCTCATATCTCATAAACCTCAATCGGATTTAAGTCCGGAATTTAATCCTCCAAAACCTTGATTTGCTGGTGTGTTTTGGATCATTGTCCTGGTGTGCACTTGAGCTTGACGTCATGAGCTGCTGACCAGATATTCTCCTCCAGGATTTTCTGTTAGAGCACAAAATTCATGTTTTCATTAATTAGGGCAAGTTGTCCAGGTCCTAAAGCTCCAAAGCAGCCCCAGACCATCAAAGTACCAATCAGGGCCCTATGGACTCCATGAGAAACAAAATCTACAATGACACAAAGATTGAACTATTTGGAATCAGGAAAAATCAGGAACTGAACATCACTTTATTAAAATAATCCCTACAGCCAAACATGGTGGTGGCAGCATCATGTTGTGGGGATGTTCTTTTCTGCAAATGGGACTGGGAGACTAGTCACTATTAAGGGAAAAAATGATGAAAATAAAATGAAGAGTTTCTTGAGTGAAAACCTTTTCAAGAGTGCTCAGGATCTCAGGCTTGGGTGATGGTTTCCAGTTCAACAAGACCATGACTCCACCAAGAAGAGTGGCTTCATAACAACTCTTGCATTTCCAGTGTGAGATTTCCACAGCTGGTGATGGTTTGGGGTATACGAGGTCTACTTTATTTTATCAAGTCCAAAGTGAAGGCAGCCATCTAACTGGAGATTTAAGAGCACTTAATGCTTTCATCTGTTGAAAAGGTTTATAGAGATGTCAATTTCCTTTTCACGCACCTGCCCTGAGTGCCAAAACTACCACTAAACGGTTTGCTGACTACGATATTATTGTGCATTATTGACCATGCCACTCACATGACCTGATTCTCTATGAGGTATAGTCAAGAGAAAGATGAGAAACACCCGACTCAAACAATACAGATGAGCTGGAGGCTGCTATCAAAGCAATAATAATTAATAATTAATAATGCCTCAGCAGTGCCACAGGATGATCGCCTACATGCTGTGCTTTATTGATGCAGTAATTGAGTATTGAGTAAATAAATTAACATATTTTTTAAAGAATGTCTGTATTATAAATTGTTTTTGAGTTATCATAGGAAATATTAGAATTATTCGAGATACTGGATTTTTGATTTTAATTAGCGGGTCAGCCATAATCATCCACATTTAAACAAAAATGGCTTGAAATATCTGACTTTACAATTAATAAATATATAGAATATATGAGAATTTCGCTTCATGATATTCTAATTTGAGATGTACTGTATGTAAGATCAAATCCATCAGGGTGTCTTCTGAACACATGGTTTGGTGGAAGAGATACAATTCGAGAGAGATCTGAGCTTCTGTACATGATTAGTATCTCAAATCTGCTTCATTTTAGATAGAACCGGTATGATTTATATCATACTTAATATTCATTATATTCCTTTGTTTTATGTTTTAAAGATATAAAAAAAAAAATAACTATGAGATGTTAAGTGAAGTGTCAGTGTGAGTTTTGCATCTCGGTGAATGTGCGATCATTTTGGTAGTTTTTAAGGCTTTACAGTATTGTCTCACTAAAGAGTCAAATTTCAGCTATTTTATTTATCTTTGTTCACATATTTTATAATGGTATGTTTGTATATTCATGGTAGAATAAAGATAAACAGCTTATTATACGTGTGCCTGGAACGTGTGCTCTGCTGTGTGCACGGGTTCCATCATGAAAGGAAAATGTTTTGCTCATTTTAAATGAAGATGCAAAACCTCTGCATCTTGCTGTAATAACACATAATTTAAATAGAAAAACATTACAGCTCCCACAGTCTTACCACCCAGTCCTGTAGTAAAAGTCCCGGTGTAACCCCTGCGTGTGTGCACAGAGAAGCTAGCGGATCATTATAGCCCATAAACAGACAGCTCTGTGTATATATGAATAGATGAGTTGCCAGTTTATTAGTTTATATGCAAGCTTGTTGGTGTGTGTGTGTGAGAGAGAGATGAAGACCCCCTGTGTGTTTGTTAGACTGCTGCATTATTTAGAGCATAGCACTCGGTGCCTGCAGTTTTCCTCCACACACACACACACACACACACACACACACACACACACACACACACACACACACACACACACACACACACCGTAATTGCTTCCTTTTTGGATGTTCTAATCAGCTGCTGCTCTCCCACTGTAATCTCCCTCCACTCTCAGCACAGCAGGGATGAAATCACACTCACCATAACAGCACACACGCACCACATCGGCGCCAGCACACCACCAAACACCTGCATTTCAACCAGTTCATATTCATCATTTGAGTGTCACTAAAAATATCTTTAAAAAAAAAAAAAACCTGCTACACAGCAATTTTCTAGGCAGCATAAAGAATGGACTGTGGAGCATTTAGTGGTCAAAAATGTGAAGCAGTTGGTGGCAAAAAGGTCGTTTGGTCTGATGAGTCCAGATTTATCCTCTTCCAAAGTGGTGGGTGCGTCAGTGTAGGAAGAAAGATGGATGAAGTGATGCTATGATATTAATAAACTCCTGATGATATGTTTCAATTTTTGTTGTAACAACCCAACAACCCATGCTTAGGGACTTGTATGATGGACTTTTCACATAATAATAATATTTATTATTATTATTATTATTATTATTATTATTATTATACAATAGTTATTATTATAATTATTATTATGTAAAAGGTCCAAAACTGGAAATTCATTAATACAATATATTAATATTGCTCACGCACCTTTGTGGGCGGCGTAACACACTCGGAGGACAGCGCTATCCGCTTCTTCTGCTTGCGTGAGCTCACAGACGCCCCTGATTGGCTGTAGAGCCATGATTAATGTGAAAACACTAAGTACTTCTCATCCCGCCCCTCTGAGAGAGCTCGGCCAATCAGCTCTCTCTAGACCTCCGGCTGTGAGAGGTTACAGCATCAC
>JAQMYL010000033.1:32861603-32880577 GCA_030014365.1 Clarias pachynema
GGGAGGGATGAGAGGTACTTCGTGCTCCCACATTAATCACGGCTCTACAGCCAATCAGGGGCGTCTGTGAGCTCAGGAAAGCGCGAGGAGCGGATAGCGCTGTCCTCCGAGTGTGTCACGCCGCCCCCAACGGTGCGTGAGTGAGCAGTTCAAAAAGATGCGGTTGGCTGGCGTCACGTGGTTCAGAGGAAACATGTGATAGTCTTCAGCCCTCCTGACTGAGTGGTAGTAGCCTTTATGTGGGAGCCCCCTAGTGACGAGGAGGAATATGACACGATTAAATTAGGAAGAAAATCGGAAAGAAAATCCCAAAAAAAAGTAATTATCAAGGAGATTAAGTGGTGTTGAAGAAGACTTAACATTTTCAGACATGTTTTCTGGCTGAAAGTGCTGTTGTTTTTGGATGCAAGGGCCAAATACACAAAGGGCCTTCCCCAGGTAAGCGCCACTCACATAGTGTAAAAGAAAACGTGATTTATCAGATATTGACACAGTATCTCCCTATTAAGTATAATCTGTCTGGGCAGCTGTGGTGATGGAGATTGAAATTTGGAAATGCTAAAGATCATCGGAAATGAAAATAGGGAAAGAAAAAAAAAAGATTAGGCTGAGATTTGATTTAGTTTTCATGTTTCTTCTTCTCGCCATTTTAGTTTAAAAAAAAAAAAAAGGTTAGAAAACATCGTAGGTGTGTCATGACAATGCACTGGATCCAAGTTGTGAACTTGTGATTTTCTCGTGGTTTTCCCAGAAGTCCCTGGTATGAATGTAGGGTGTGTTGATTACAGTAAAAACAAAAAAGAATGACTCCTTCTGCAGCCCCAGAAGATTAACACTTATTTTTATGTGTGGGAAAATTAGAACAATGAACGACTACTGTTCTGCGATGAAGGCAGTGTGAAGATGTGATTTTAAAAATGAATAAATAAATAAATGAATAAAAATAAAACCACTCACACACCACGGTGCTGCTCTTTAGAGATTCAGTCTTTTCTCTTCACATAACAGGAAGTATTTGCGACTCACTAACCCTTGCCCAAACTCAATTTTCCAATGAATGAATACTCCCAAAAGGGTGTGAGACTCTACAGTGGACTGGCACAACGACTATGAAATGAATTACATTATGTGCAGCCATTTGTAAAATAAAATAAAATAAAATAAAATAAACCTTGTCATCTATAAACACCAATACCATGCATCATTGTTTAGGGTCCTGTATTATATTTCCTGTCTAGCATAGTGAAAAGGAAATTTTATCTCAGTTTTCATCACGGGATTGTTTAATTTTGGGTTCTGTCCAGCTGTTATAAAGATTAAGTCTATACCCGAATATGAAGAAGACCATAGTGAGTAAGAGCTGTTGCGTTATTGGTTAAAGTGACTTAACATCTCAGTAGAAGGATACTGTACCCATGAACCATTAGCAAATGAAGTGGTGAAGCATGGGAACCTGGCTGCATTCTATACTTTCTTTTGTCAGCATTTTTGCGTTGATGTCTCCTTTTAGTGAAATACTGCTTGCTAGTCTAGCTAGTTTTTTGCTCAGTCCATTTTCTAATTAAGCAATATCACACTCGAGGGAGTGCAGTCGTTCTGAATATCAGCACAGCTGTGATGCAGCCATAGGCACGAGTGCACAGCCTGAGTTATGAAGATATTGAGGGCTTGCTGAGATTCAGTACAACAGCACAACCACTTTCGCCTTGCATCTCCAGGGTCTGGGTTCGATTCCTGTCTCTGTTTGCATGGAGTTTGCATGTTCTCCCTGTACTTGGTGAGTTTCTCCTTGGTACTCCGGTTTCCTCCCACAGTCCAAGGACATGCAGGATAGGCTAATTGGCGTTCTCCAAATTGCCTGTAGGGTGTGGATGAGTGTGTGCCCTGTGATGGATTGGCACCCCATTCAGGGTGTACCCTGCCACATACCCTAAGTCTCCTATGTAACCAGAAGGTGAGGAAAATAAACCATGGACAGGCGGTGGACAGTCCTGAGAACCTTGCGAGATTTACTTTATATTTCCACTTATTCCACTTTAGAACATCAGCTCCAGGTTCTGGGGTTGAATCCCAAATCGCATTATAAAGAAAACTAGTGGGATTTGAGTTAGTTAGCTTTGTAGCTCATGTTAGCCATGAACAAAACAACATGGATGGTTCAGTGGTGATTCATAACAACTTAGAAGCAATTCCTAAGAAGACAATGTGTTGGTTTAGAACATATAACGTTATCAGATGTGTTTTCTTGCTTCTGGCAGGAATCTGTTCTAAACTGCAGACCGCACTGACCTACTTTCTTCCATGCTGGAGGCCGACAGTTAGTGTAATTAACGATTATTAGAAAACGGAGTGATACAGTTAATCGAACAGTGCTGTTACTGTTTATTATCACCACATGTGGAATGTCTCTCGTCCCAACCAAACTAACTGCTGCATAATATAGTAACATGAATACCCTTGGTCTCCTTTTTGTTTCAGCTTATTGAGTTTATCACCATCCAACCACCCAGGTTTCCTTCAGCACTTGCTTCTGGTAAAAAATAAATAAATAAAAAAAAAACACTTTTCACAAGCATGTGAAAGCACCTCAGATGGAGAGTTGGCACATCAGAGCTAAGCGGTAGCACTTCGATATAACGCACAAAAAAAAGGGTCATCCATCAGCAAGGCCAGCATCCGGTGAGCTTCCAGACAGCTGTGTTTCTTTATGTGTGTCTCCTCCATCCGAATATGATCCATGTGTAATTACTCTGAAATGGAAAATAAGCTTGGCTCGTCTCCACACCAGCTTTCAGTCTTCATGTTGCAGATTTTCACAGGCTAGGTCAGCAGATGTGATGCATCCTACAGCTTCACATCAGCAATCTAGCTCTCTCTCTCTCTCTCTCTCTCTCTTTTTTTGTACCTTTCCTTCAAGAATCGATTTGATGTGATTGAAGCCAACCTACAGTACCAGCAGTTTCTTTGCTCTCTTTCCCTGCCAGAAACAAACTCAAGCATTGCTTTGCCTTCGAGCAAATTGCAACAAACAAAAAAAGAAAATAAAATAAAAATGAACGCTTCCTGTTGCATACCCAGTTAGCATGCCTGTCCTTAATTTCCCTAAAAAAAAAAAAATATATATATATATAATGATAAGGCCTTATCCTTCTATCCTTCTCAATACTCCTTTTACTATTAATTTTATATTCCAAAACAAAAGCTACCAATTAGAGGTCAAGATAGGATGATGAGAAGCTGACAAGACAGCTACTGATAGAGAAATGTCCCAATGGAGAGAAAAAATATGCTTTGTTTTTATGAGAGCCCAGTTTCTACACAATCGTGGAGAGATGATGTAAAAACAGAAAGAAGTTGTTATTTTCTTTAACCCTACAGTAGGTCTACAGGATCTTCAGTCTATACTCATAGACAAAATAAATGTTGCACATATACAAGTATACAGTATATTTCTCACAAAATGTATTTCTGTTCCATCAGCACCAGAATTCCTAATACAGACGACATTGACAATGACATTGAGTTAACATCTGCTCACAAAACGCCCAGTAAGTCCAGCTGCTGTTGAATAGCCGTTGAATCCATCTTGTGTATCCATGGAATACTAGCATCAGTAATGGCAGAATTTTCTGTATGATTTCCCAAACAATACCATTGAATTGGTCTGTCTTGTCTTGATATTATCACACTTGGCCTTCCAGACCGAGGGCAATCAGCAGTTGTTGGTAATCTGTTCCGGGATTACCAATAACCTGGAAATGGTCTTCCAGGCAACTCCAAACCATCTGGTGATGCCTACTTGTCTAAACAGAGCGTGATAGTATGTAGACAAAAAGCACATCCAGAATGTATGTGAATGTTACTGTGACAAGGCAAACACAATTCTGAATTAGATTTCTGTTTTTGTAGGATTCTTTTATAGTGGAATGTTTCTTTTGTCCATGAGTATATTATCTGATGTGCAGAAAACAAGTTATTACAAAATATTTTATAGAATTCGGCCAAGATTTTATTGGAAGCTCATACAGTGTCGCTCACAGATAAAGCACAGTCACACTACATCGTCTTTCCAAGTTCCTTACTAAAAATGAACGAGAGCTTTTATTGTAGACTGTGTGACTTGTCACTATTTTGTGCAAAGAAAAAAAAATAGAAAAAAGAAACAGGACAAAATTTGGTGGAAATAAAATAAAATAAAAACCCATAACTGTTTTTGTACTATGTGCAGCCAGGAATTATGATTACTTGGTCTTTATTTGTTGCTGTTTCTTTAATTTAATTTCACTCACTCACTCACTCACTCACTCTGTATACTGTTTTATCCCATGTACAGGGTCAAAGGGGGGGTCTAGAGCCTATCACAGAAGACTTAGGGCACGAGGTGGGCTACACCCTGGACAGGGTGCAAATCTATCGCAGGACACACACACATACACACTCACTTGCATGTTCATTCACACACCGCAGGCAATATCGGGATCGCTAATTAGCCAGACACAGTCCCAAAGTGGGAATCGAACACATACCCTGGAGGGGCGAGGTGACAGTCCTAAACACTATCCCACTTAATTTCATTATATTTGAAGTAATGAGGGTGGTTTAAGACTTTTGCACTGTATTGTTTCTCCTCACAAAGAAATAACTCAAGTAGAGTACTATAACAATTAATAATTAATATAACAAATAGACTTGGCCCTTTCCAACTTCCTAATACAATGAATTACAGCATTAAATGGTGTAGTGTGTTGGCACAGTGGTGTAGTGGTTAGCGCTGTGGTTTTGCCCCGAGTCTACAGTACTGTATTTGTATGGAGTTCTGCATGTTCTTCCCCATGCTTGGTGAGTTTCCTCTGGGTACTCCAGTTTCTCCCACATTCCAAAAAAGGGCCCAATAGGTCAATTTGTTGTTTCCATACTGGCCATAGTATGTGAGTGTGCTTGGGCTTGTGCCCGGGTTCCATGGGACAGGCTCCTGCAACACAGTAGAGGATAAGTATGGGAATGTTGAGTGTGCATTGCTTAAGATTAAGCAACAGGGTAGCTAATTGAAATAGCATCTAGCTAGTTGTTTAGCTTTCTTTAGTTTTCTTTAGCTTTTTTAGTTGTTCTTTATTTGTGACCTTATTGCGCAGTGAAATTCACATATCTCAGCTTTTTGTTAGAAGGCCGGGGTCAGAGTGCAGGGTCAGCCGTTATACGGTGCCCCTAGAGCAGAAAAGGTTAAGGGCCTTGCTTAAGGGCCCAACATTGACAACCTAGCCGAGCTGTTGCTAGAAACCTTCGATCAGTAACCCAGAGCCTTGACACATTGAGTCGCCACTTGAGTCGCCACTGCCCCATGTATCCTGGGCTCTGTAAGATAGTTGCACAATGATTGACTGAAAGAATGAATGAATTTGCGAGAATCTTTTTTTTCCTCTGTGTAATGCTCTGCAGAACTGCACTGAACCCCAGCACCTGCCTTAGTATGCAAAAATCGATTAAGCTTAATGTAAAACTATACTGATAAGAAATTATTGACTGACTCTGAAAACAGAAGAAAAAAAAAACAGCCAGTGTTTAACAGCCGACCTGATAAGACAAATTAACTTTATTACTTTGTCCTTTGCTACTTTTCCAGTCTTTCGAAAAACCATTATCTGTTCAGCCTGTTGTACAGGTGTTAGCCACGCGTTAATCGCATGTTTTCCCTAGACTTTTTTATTTATTTATTTATTTTTTAGCCAGGATAGAAATGTTCTCAGTCAGCCATGTTCCTGTGCCACAGGGTGCCTTTGTGTGTGCTCAAATTCAGATAATAGCAATCGTAGGCAGCAACGGTGTCTTTTAAGTCTGTAAAAACTTACAGAGATCTGCAAACAAAGAGCCGTTAGAAACCACCTGGGTTCGAGACGGACATTTCCCAGGAGGGAAGAAGAAAAAAAAAAGAAAGAAAAGGATTTAAAATCTCAAGAAGAAACAATAGCGCTATTTTAACACCCACGTCTCTTTCATATTTTTCCCCCTATTTATTTATTTATTTATTTTTCAGTGTAAAAAAAACAATACGGAACAGATGCATGATATAAATCCACAGATGCTTATTATTAAAACTCATAAAGGGGGCGGTGTATTTGTATGGGAATAAAATAGCTGATTTTGTTTTTTATTTCTTTACACGAAAACGTAAAAATGCGAAACACACCCTTGCAGAACTGACACTGACTCTATACACAGGCAGTAACCCGGAACAATCCAGATAGCATCTAATTGGAAAAAGAGGACAAAAATGCATCACTCTAATTACTTGTAGCACACCATATATTTATGTCTTGTGATCAATACCAGCACTTAATGGCACCCGGTGTGTCTGCTTTTAATAAAGCACTCGTTTAGTGTTGAAGGAACTGAGAGCGAGAGGTTAATAAGTTGCACAGATACTTAGCTTTCCTCATTTAATTACTGTTCTGTTTCATTTTGTTTGGTCTGTAGCCATGACAGTGATTAACGTGTAATAAAATATAAGAAACTACATGGTTCATTAACTTTTCTTTCTCCTAATCATTATATTTAAATGATTGGCTCAATCAATCAATGCAGAACTAATCATTAAAAAAAAAATTATAAAATGGAGCCATTTCATTTACTGCCTTATTATTGCGCGTTACTAAGGCACATCAATTAAACTCTTTGCATTGTGGTTGCCATGGTGACGGACACCATCGTGCTCATGTCCGTTTTCTTACTTGTTACCCGATGGTGGTCACCTGTTCCGTGTTTACTTATGATTCATTTTCCATATTCATACCCTGTTGTATCAAAGTCTGAACATTAGTCAACAATGCAATTTAACTAAGTGATGACATCAGTGCAGCGACATTAAGCTGCATTTTAATCTCTACCTCCAGAGAGCACTGCAGCAGCACTTTAATCTTTTAGTCGGTCTGGCTGTCTGCTTACACTGTACATGCTGCTCAAACAGACATGCTCGTAAAGCATCAGCCTTCATGCTATTACATCCATCAACATCACTGACCTCATCATTTTGTAGTTCTCTGACAGTGTGTTGTATAGCTGCATTGCATTCTGGGACTTGGTCCATTCTGTCTCCATGAACTCTACTCTGAGTTTATCATTGTAAAAAAAAAAAAAAAAACTGATTATCAGTTATGTATAGAATAGAATAGATGTTGTACTTGTTATTTTCAGAGGAATAAGACAAATTTCAGAAGATCAAAGAAAACAACTAGGGAAACTTAAAATTACCAGAATTGGGTTAAGAACCATTCAACACATTATCAAAACCTGGAGAGATAATGCTGAACTGTAAACCTTGTGGAAGAAATGAGATTGGAAATGAAAAATCATAAATGTAGACTTACGTACTTGGTGAAGCTGCATAGTAAAAGAAAAAAACTGTAAAATCCAGACTACACACTTGTGTGGCCATAAGAAAACCACTTGTTAGTGAGACTCATCAGAAAAGAAGCTTGAATTGGGCGTGTCAGTGTAAGAAGGGAGGCACATGAAGCGATACACCCATCGTGCATAGTGTCCACTGTACAAGTCTCTGGAGACAGTGTTATGTTCTGGTGTTGCTTCAGTTACTCAGGTCTAGACTCAGCAACGTTATGTGGCAATAAAACAAAGTCAGCTGACGACCTGAATGTATGGAGTTTCACTTCCCTGATGGCACGGCTGTATTTCAGGACTCAATGGTTCTGGGACCATGAGGAATCATTTTCACACATGAACTGTGCACCATAAAGCGTTCTGTAATTGAAGCAAAAAGGTGATTTAAGGATTATTACAGCCAAAGCAATTTACACAACCAACAACTGGGGCATCACAAAAGAGGATCTGACTACTGAAGGACTCTAAGGGAGAGAAAGTTATCTCAAAGTTTAACATCAATGTATATTCCTTTTGTCAAACAACAAATCGAATCTGCAATCAAATTCCTCAGACTTGACCTCCTGCCATAAACCATGAAGGATCCTGTCTGGTCTGTATCGGTCTTGTCAATAGGAGATAACAACACCACTTATACGTACCCATCTTTTTTGATTTTTGGTTTGTGTGTTTATATAGCTAGAGTTATGTAGATGTACTGTATGTTTGTGTCAGATAAACAAGTATGATGATTTGACAGCTTGTAAGTCAGATTGGTCATGATGATGATGTCTCATTGCAGTGTGAAACTTATCATATCATGTCATGCAATAATATGTTTATGGACAGCAGTACTTTTGTCTACCCTTAGACTTGATCAAAATACAGTTCTATAACCATTCAAATGTTGTTAGTGAGATTTATTTGTTCCTTTTACCTGCTCCAGAAATGTGTCCATATAAATTCTGACTTAACCCCAATACAATCATTAAGCATTCTGTGTAATATTAATATTTTTAGCACATGGAAACACAAAATAAACTATATTGGTAAGGTGTTTTTTTTTTCACCTTAAGTGTGATATACTGTATAATACAGTCTCTCTCTCTCTCTCTCAGTCTTCCTGTAGCTTTCCTGCAGGGTTTTGCCTAGAGGCAGTATGAAGGACAAGGCAAGTCTTCCGGCTTCCACAGAGAAGGCAAATTTGGATGCCACGGTCAAAGGCCATCTAAAGTTTGAGCAGTTTCTATTCCTTCAGTGGCTCCCAGACAGCCCGAGAAAGTTGAGGTTCACATCCTTGGTATCACATTATTATAATGCGTTATAAACCTTACTAGCGTGCCTTCGTTCCAAGACAAGCTTATCGTGGAGATAGAGAGAGAACGTGTGAACCAGAAGGTAACACACAATGTTCTTTACCTCTGCCCTATACGCACTTTCATTTATTGTTGTTTATTTTTTTTGACAGGAAGGTGCAGAGCCGAACAGCACAGATCCGAGAGACTGTGTGTGTAGGTGTGTGTGTTCCAAATAAAGTGTCTGCTGAAAAGCCGATTTAAAAGTGAGAAAATAAATTCAATACAGAGACTTGCATTCCTTACACCTTGTCACACTGATGCCAAAACCCAAGACTGAAGGAGATACACAGCCATGGAGTCCTTACCCCTCACTTTACCAGAGCAGTAGGAACACGTCCATGCTCTGCTCCAGGTACAAGAACAGCAGGTGTTCCAGATTTTGATCCAGTGAACCACTGAACCAGTGCCCTGAGTTGGACGTAAAGTACCACCAAGTTGTGGGACTGGCCGAAACCCAGAAAACAACAGCTGCTCCTAACCAACAAGGCCCACAACAGCCACAGACCATGGTGATGCCTGAGTAACCCAACAATATAAAGTGAGATGAACGCACTGTAGATGAATGCTCAGTCTGTTTATCCTGTAATTCATCCTCATTTTCCAGGAGACCTAATCAAATTAAAGCATTTTCTGCAATTGCTTCCTGCATCACCCTCAATTACTGACATTTTGCTTCACTATTGCTTCATGGATGCACACATCCTGGCATGCTCTTATCCCCATTACTCACCATGACAGCTTTTGTCAAATTTTTTGTATGTTTGATCGCTCCCCAAATCTTAATGAGCATGTTTTTGCTGTGACCCAAGGCAAAAATAAGCAATGCCAAATATGCCCTAGAATTCTGAATGCTGCTTGTGGGCAGTGTGTAAAAACAAGCCAAAGCTGGAAGATATATTCTGGCAGGGTCACCAAAATGACATGGCACAACAATTAATCCACTCTCCAGTCTCCAGTGCCTTGTCCAGACTGCAGGCAAATCTTTAGGACTGATTGTCCACACTGTTATTTGAAAGCGATCAGATTGGATTTGGCCCTGTTCAGACTGGCAGCACAGCAGCATCGGTTGCTGTGGTAATGATGGTGGTGACATGGAGACGCTGTAGCAGGTATATTCTGTGATGTGTTGTGCCATCTCAAAAGTCATGACTGATGGGAAAACATTGTCCTCAGGACTTGTGACAAAGGAAAGTGACATGCCAATTTCACAATGTGCTGGGAAACAAGCAACATGCTCTGTGACCACTTACTGTAGTCTTCCCTGTCAAGACATGCACCTCAGGCCATTCATATCTGTGGGGTAACAAAAATGCACCACATCCAAAAGATGCACCACATCCAAAAGATCCAAAAATAGTGCTATGCTATTTTCGTGGTCATGTACTGTAAATGTGTTTCTGCCTTCTTTTGAGAATTTACAGCACTGACAGTATCATGATTTTGAGTGAAATGTTATATTTTCTAAATATACAAATAACCCTTTCGAGAGAGAAGTCAATTTTTTGTTTTTACCTTTTGTCTTTATTGCATTCCAACCTCAAGTGGCTTTGACCACTGTTTTTGTTTTTTCTCAGACAAACTGTGATATTTTGTAAGAAATTAATGAATTTAGATTTAAAAATGTAACATTCTTTCTATTACTTGTATAACTTGAAAACTTAACAAAACTTAAGAAAAACTTTTTTTTTTTTAAAGAAATAATTAAAGACCCCCCACAACCCTGTATACAGGATGAAGCGGTGTAGATGATAAGTGAGTGATAAATAAAATTAGTAAAATTCTTTTTAACAATTCTAGCATTACTTTTATAACTTAAAAAAAACTTTAACTTGAACACGATAAACTATTCTAGTAGTCATCTTTTTTTTTATATTCTACCTGTGACTGACAGTAAGCAAACAATGATTCTTCTCGATCTCTCAAATAGATTCCCAGTCATCTTGGTACATCTGAGATCTTCCCTGGAGAAACAATGGATGCATAAATCAATGAATCAGGTAGGTGTGTGTGTGTGCTGTGGCTGTGAGAGCCCTGGCTGATAAGGTGACAATGGAGGTCCTACAGTATGGGCTGCAAGAATGGTTGCTGTTGCTGTTATGCTCTCAGCAGAATAAGTGGATGATGTCTGGGGTGAAACTGGGGGGTTGACCATGCTTAAATGCCAGTGGCCTAGGAGGTGGACAAGGAAGGTTGTCATGGACATCTTGTGTTTAGCTTGGTGTTGTTCAGCAGGCATCTGCAAAATGACTTCATTATCTTTCTCCAGTACATCACCCATGCTTTTTGGCAAAAACATCCACTGCTACAATAAATTTTGATTTTGAGTTTTTTTCGTTGCTCATCCTGGTCTCTGTGAAATCTATGGCAATATTTTAAATATCTTTGAAAAATTTTATATACACTGTCTGACCAAAAAACGTCAGCACAGTGATTTAACTAAGCAAATAATTAAGAGACTTTCATTGGGTAATTACTGCAGGGTTTAATATGGTTTGGCTGGCTCTAAGTTATTTAACCCTAACTGATGCAGTGAGGAGCTTCTCATTTCTTAAATACTCATGTCAAAAGAAATATCCTGTAGTCATGGCAAAGATGTTATTCTGTTCCAAATTATTATCCTGCATCAATCAAAGAAAACAATTAAGGAGATTGCTGAAAACTACTAACACTGGGTTAATAACTGTAAAAGGCATTAACAAACCTGGAAGGGTAGTGGTGATCCATCATCTTCAAGGAAGAAATGTGTTCAGGGAAAAAAATGGATAGGCCATGAATACACATGGATAGGGTGATGGTAGGTCACTTAAGCGCTTACTTAAATCAAGTTGTAATAAAAAACAACAGCAGAACGCATAACTATGTTTATTAGTGAAAGTATTCACAATGTGAAGAAAACCCAAGAGTTTGGTACTAAACAGCTATGTAGCCTTAAGAAAACCAGTGAGGCTAATCAGGAAGAAAAAAATTTCCTAGAGAGTATAAAAATTTGACTGTGGAGCATTGGAAGAAGGTCATGTGGTCTGATGAGTCCAGATTTACCCTGTTGTAGAGTAATGGGTGCATCAGGGTAAGAAGAAAGGTAGATGGAGTGATGCATCCATCATGCCTACAGTACAACCCTATAACCGGGAGTATTATAATATCAGTTGTTCAGATCTAGGTCCCGTTACGTACCCAAAAATGAGGTCAGGACTTTTGTTCTCCATTTCGTCCATCCTCTATTTCCTTGTCTACCACAGATCCATGTCTGTACTGCGTGACCATGTGGACTTAAACTTGTTGCCAGTGACGTAAAGGACAGTTTCAAATCTAATCGAGCGTGTAGAGCATCCAGACTGAGAGACATCTTTGGGAATCTGATTTAAATATGGTTAAATGTGCTTTTTCAGACTACAATTATATGATTCCAAACATTACAATGTGAATAAGCCAAAATCAGATTTTGGCTGGGAGTCTGAACAAGACCTAACTGACAGCACCATCAAGATTGATCATCTCATCTGCAACCAGCAGGTATCTGAAGTTTCCATAGCATCCTCTGTCAAATCTAATCACTTTGAACCCATGCAACTAAAAAGGGAAGGCAACAGTTAACACTAGGAAGAACATGGAAAATGGAGCATGGAGACTGTTATTAGTGTGGCAATCCCAATCACTTTGTCACTTAGTGCACCCTCCATAGCACTTCCAGGATTGTACTGTAACATTCTACTGAATTCATACATGAAGCCCCCTCCCAGTCACAACACTGCCAGGAATCATCGCTTGTCCAAAATGTTCAGATATGACAGTCAGACCATGTCTTTTCACTTTAACCATCGATTGACTGTGGAGTGGCAGGCAATCTGATTTACCATGAAACAGTCTACAAACTCCAAATTCCCACTGGACCACTTCAACCCCTCTTTGTATTAAAGCTATTGACAGTGGTCACATATATAGAGTAAGCTGCCCCATCACAGAGTGCACACGGTGCTTTTTCTTGTTTACCACAACCTTCAAGTACCCTCTGATCCTAGGGTTTCTGTGGCTGCTCTTCAAATCTTGTGTCACAAAAAGATCATTAAATGATCAAGCTCTTGCATATAAACATTGTCTTGACCACCTTCCCCATGTCGTGTCATAGTTTCTACCTCATTATAGTGTCTGGCGAGCTTATCTGACACTTTAGACTCCTTGGAATATAATGAGTTTAAGGTATATTTTAGCCAAGTCAATGCCAATGGCAGAGCATATGAATGTAGCATAGAGTTCCTTCTTCATACCATGCCTCCATACAATCATATGTACCCCTATATCTCCCTAATGGTATATTCATCACCAGGGGTAGCAAGTAATAAAGTACAACTACTTCATTACTGTATATAGGCTTTTTCTTTTTGCGTGTGTATCTGTATTTTACTTGAGTATTTTCCATATGTGATACGTTTTACTTCTACTCTCTACATTTTTAAAAATGAAAAACCTGTACTTTTACCTCCTACATTTTAAATGTAAACTTTTTACCTGATGATCACACACAAAGTGCGTTGATTTTCTAATCTAAACACACGCATTCCTGGTGTCATTTACATCATATCATGTTGATTCAAGCAGTTAAAGCTCAACTGGCAAGTCATTATGAAAGCACAGATTGATTAGCTCACCAAAGTGATTGACGGTTACCTGGGCAACAGATCGCACCCACTTTGGCTCTAAGCTACAGATGCTTCTGGTTCCTTTTTCATGCTTTTTGAACAGATGCACTTGTCAAGGCTAGATTAAGTGTTCTAACTAACTTGTTAGCCCTTAGGGGTCGACAGCATTGTCAATCACTTTTTTTCTCTTTGCAAGTGTTTTTATAAATAAAACTGTATTGTAGCAACCCACAAATGGTAGATGGTTCTCTTTTACTCACTCACTCATCATCTGTTGTGCTTTATCCTGTATCCAGGGTTGTGGGGGGGCCTGGAGCCTATCCCAGGAGACTACGGGCATGAACCAGGGTACACCCTGGAAAGGGTGTCAATCCATTGCAGGGCACACACACATACACTCACACACTCATTCACACACTACGGGCGATTTGGGAACATCAATTAGCCTAATCTGCAGGTCTTTGGACTGTTGGAGGAAACCGGAGTGCCCGCAGGAAACCCACCAAGCACAGGGAGAACGGTTCTCTTTCCAAAAATGTTTATTGCCAAGTAAATGTTTGTTATTGCATTAATGTTAAAGATAAAAACAAAACAAAAAAACAGACGTATATCAGATTCTCATCTCCACATGCATTGGAGACCCGACTGCCCGCGTTTGCTGAGCATAAAGTTGTGAACCCCTTACACATTTGGTTTGTGCTTTACGCCAATTACAATGTCAGTTTTTAATAACAAGTCTATAATTAGAAAGTTTTGGTGTTCTTTAACTTTATTGTATTCTGCTTACTGTATTGTACTGTAATGTTTAATTATGCAGACGACTTGCATTATACGAAGTAGTGATGATAGTAACAAACTATCTAAGCTAGTTATGTAATCAAAGAGGTTAACAGTGCTACCCTCACTCATTTAATTAATCTTACATTTTGTTGCTATTAGCACTACTAGACTTGCACAATTAGAGTATGTATCCAACAGTCTGCTTGTTGATTATGTTAATCTGTAACTGTGTACAGTAGATATTTAGAAAATCTGTTTCTTTGTGCAGTATTTGTACATTTATACCTAAGGTTCAGTGTTCACCGCATCCTTTGTACTTGCAAAAAAATTTGAAGTGGTATTTGTGGGTGTAGTGGCAAAACATTTTAGACAAGTGCTTGTACTTTCACTGGAGTATTAATTTTGTGTAGTTCTGAAACCTCTGTTCATCACATCATGAAAGAGGGAAGACATCCTTGCATGGTCAAACATGACTATTCACTTCCCCTGGTTCCTTCAGCGCTGGAACAATTCAACGAAGACAACATTTTTACCAAGTTGGACATTCACCCTGTTTATAATCGCATTTATTTCAGAAAGAGAGATGAATGGAAGTGAATTTTGGCCATCGCTGGTCATTATGAATATTTGGTCGTGCAATTCAGACTCTCTGGTGCCCCCTCTGTATTTTCATCAAGGACACATTATAAGGGTATAAGGGTGAGTCGAAAATTATCTGCACTTTGTAGTATTTATTTTAATTATTTTTAAGAAAAAACAAATACATCACTTTTCAACATAATCTCCTTGCTTTTCAATACACTTTGTCCATCAGTCAACAAGCTTTCAAATTCCTTTATTTAAAAAATCCTTCGGAGACCAGACAGGTTAAAGTCTGATGTTTGATGGACTATAGGGAGGATGCTTTAACACACAAGTCGTTGCATAATGTCGACAGAAGAGTGAGGTTGTGCATTGTCATGCAAGATCACGATGCTGCAAGATAGCAATCAGGCTTCAGCTCTTCAATAAGCATCTCGCTATAACAAGCACTGTTGATTGTTGAACTTTTTTCCTCATAATTCTCACTCACTTCTTCACCATCTATACCGATTAATCCTGTATACAGGACACAAGATGGGGTGCTAATCCATCACAGGGCACACATACTCGCACACTACAGGCAATTAAGGAACACCAATTAGCCCAATCCACATGTCTTTGGGCTGTGGGAGGAAACTGGAGAACACAGAGGAAAACCACCAGGCACGGGGAGAACATGCAAATTCCATGCACAGAAACTGAACCCGGACCCTGAAGGTGGAAGGCAACAGTCCTACCCACTAAGCCACCATGTCGCACTCCCAGAAAACTGTAAGCATACTGTACATTTTCCAGATGATGGTTAACTTTTGAGCTTTTACTTAATCAGCAATTGGGTATTTTCTATTCCATACTGTGCTAGTTACCTTTAATATAACAAAAGTGTGGATAATTGTTGACTCAATATACAATATAATGGAAAAATTCATAATTAATTGCATTACATACATACACTTACTCATCTACTCACCGTCATTAAAAATCCAAATCGTTAGGTTGAAGGTAGTCGAGGCCAAGCTAATGAGAAATGGACATGCTAATTTCAGGTGCAAGGCTTAAAACCTTTGGGTTACACAACTGTTTCCAACAAAGACCACACCATGACCTTTTCAAAATAAACAGTTAGATGCACTATAACTTTTTCAACTATTTTTTGCATGTGATTTGAGATTCTATTTACTAACCCTTTATGTTCTTTGTGTATTTTTCATTTCCCCATTCTGTGACATTTTATTTGTACATCGCCTGACCTTCTGTCTTGACTACAGTTTTGTCATGTCGTTTCGTTTTGGATCATTTACATTTCTATACGCTGCATGCTCCATTATTGGGCAAGTGAGTATTCTGACCTTATCCTTATTTCTATGCATATTTTTCAACTCCACGCTATACTGTATGAACTCGAATGCTGCTTGGTTTTAAGCATTCTTGGATGGTACTGTATTGAAGGAGTAATGAGTGTGGGTATGATCTGAAGTTATTAACACCCCATATCACCCCATATAATTATTAGTCACCTTCTTTAGCTCAGGCATAATGGGCCAAAAAAGAGATTTAACTGACACTGAAAAGTGAGAAATTGTAAAATGCCATTCAGAGGGATACAACACTAAGCTACTAAGCTTAAATGTCTAGGCTACTGAGGCTTGATCAAACATTTAGTTGCAAACAGTCAACTCAGCTGCAAAAAAAAGTGTGGAAAAGAAAATATTTGTCATTTCAACCATACAGAGTTCAAAAAGACAACAAAGTGGGTGGCAAGATGGCACGGTGGCTTAGTAATTAGTACTATCGCCTTGGACCTCCACAATTTCTACCATGGAGCTTGCATGTTCTCCCAAAGGAAACCGGGAGCACACCAGTGCCATCCACCAGTGCCACCATATTCCAAAAGTGCAACCTACCCTGGGCATCCAGAAGTACAAGGTGTTCAGGGGAAGGCTGAAACATTCACACACTCACTCATCTTCTATACCGCTTTATCCTGTATTCAGGGTCGTGGGGACTATCCCAGAAGGCTTAGGGCATGAGGCAGGGTACGTACACCCTGGACAGGGTGCCAATCTATTCCAAGGCACACACACATAGACACACTCACACACTCATTCACACACTACAGGCAATTTGGGTATGCCAATTAACCTAATCTGCAGATCTTTGGATTATGGGAGGAAACCGGAGTACCCGGAGGAAACCCCCCAAGCACGGGGAGAACATGCACACAGAAACGGGAATCGAGCCGGGCCGGGAATCCGCTAGGCTGAAACACAACCTCCACTAAACAAGCCGCACAAGTTACAATGTGAACAGGTTTTTTTTTGGTTTTCTTGACAGATGAAATGAGAGTGATCTACTTGGCCTCCTAGGCACCACAAAAGCATGATGGAAGAGAGGTACTGGTGTTGGGCGGTGAAGTCAGCTCCCAAACCTATTGCCAGTTGAAAGTAGAAGCTATGTTTAAACAGGGGTACAGGAAGAAGTCTGCACCATTCAAGATGGACATGGTTTGTATGCAGGACAATGTTCCATCACAGGCATCCAAAGTACTCCAATGCTTGGCTAGGCAGGAAAGGCCTCAAACATGACAGAATAATGACTTGGCCCCCTTCCTCACTCGACTTCAACACTTTTGAGAACTCATGGGCCCTTCTTACATGAAAGATTTACTGTGAGGGAAGATAATACACCTCTTAAAGCAGCATTTATGAGGCTCTGGTTGCTGCTGCAGCAAAATCTGATGATCAACAGATCCAGAAAGTGACAGACGCCATGGATGGAAGACTCCTGGCAGGTAATGAAAATGAAGATGAGCTATTTTAGTCAATGAATAATTGTGACATGCCAAAAGTGTTTATTTGTCTTTTTTTTTTTGTTGTCAATAATTGTGCAGACTTACAGTATATATTCCCCTGAGAAAGCCAACTTTCAGATTTAAGGTTAATTATGTAACATTATGACTGACAGCACTGTATTTGTTCAACATTAAAATTAAATCTCAGGAATAAAATTAGCCTAATAATTGTGCACACGTTGTATACTCGGTAAACACTTTTATTTAACTCTGTAAGTGTTATAAATAAAAACTGGCTGAAACTGATCCTCTTGTACAGTATCAGCCCAGATGCAGGTGGTCTCCCAGAAAAATGAGCAAAGAACAGCGAACTCATCATGATACAGGATTGTAATTTTTATTGTAATTGCATCCTCTATCAGCCACCCTTTCTGGCAATAAATTAAAATAAACATACAAAAGTAAAATTCTAATAAAATAAAAAAAAGAAGTTGGAAAGCATGTGCCTTGCAAAATAAATAATAAATATTAAGTGTCCGTACCTTGGACGAGTCCTGCTCCACATGTATCATATCCACTGACCTGAAGTGGTCTTTAGGACTTATTTGAAGTGCGTATCGCATGATTGTGGGAACACTCACGGCAGGGGTGCTGTCTGCTGTTCCTTCCGGCTTCTCAGATCACTGAAATGATATGACCATCTCTTTGGGCAACACACACACACACATACACACACAGTATCTTATATAACCTTTAAAATTCAACAGTATACTTTTCAGACTCCTGCTGCATCCTGTATCATGATGAGTTCTCAGCTCTTTGCTCATTTTTCTGCGAGACCACCTGCATCTGGCCTGATACTGTACAAGAGTATCCGTTTCAGCCAGTTTTTATTTATAACACTTACAGAATGTATGTGGTAAGGACTGATAGGCTTTTCCACTGTACCATAATGCTGTCATTCACACACGTTGGTTGTATTACGTTATGATAATCAGAAATATGAACTGGAAGACACTGACTCTGGACTGACAGAGGTTCCTTCAGATGCTGATTACAGAATAAATCTCTCATAAAGGAGAGAATAATAACTGCATCTTGTTTTTCCCCTGAGTATATGAGCAGTTCCATCAGTTTATATGACACTTCACTGTCCTCATTACTCTGGCTTCTTCATTGCTATGCAGAAACGCAGAGCTCGGGTCCTCTCTGAGTCTATGAGTTATTCAAGGTTTGTGTGTGTAAACATGATAAACCCTAAAGAAAATGGGACCGGGATAAGGAATGTGTTTTCCTGTTGTGTGCATGTGATGTAATGGACACATGTGTAATATATGCAATTATGCAATTGGAGGAGTTTTTTTACGGTGGCCGTGAGGTGCAAAACAAATTAACAAAACTGAAAACAAAATAAATTAAAATACGAAATAACAAAACCAAAAACAAAACAACAAA
>JAQMYL010000033.1:32917805-32934157 GCA_030014365.1 Clarias pachynema
TTGATTGTGTAAAGCTGCTTTGCGACAATGACAATTGTTAAACGTGCTATACAAATAAAATTGAATTGAATTGAATATGTATAATAAACCAGACTGTTCTGTAATACAAAAACAATCCACTTATATATATCTCTTGTGTAAATTATATTATCATATAACCAGGCTGTCTGTCATGTGCTTTTCCTTATTTATACCACAGTGTTGTTTTGACAGGTCGGAGAGTGTTGCTGCAAATCACAGGTTTATATTAATGCACTTGTTCTAATACAGTACATTATTGTCCCTGTGGCAACAACATGCCCAGGGACTCACATGCATGTGAGATGTGATGTGGAAATGTGAAGATATAATTAATTGCATGCATCATTGGTGAGCTTGAGTAATGTTTCAGTGCATGGAATTATTAAGTCTTTTTTTTTTTTTTAATCAGTGTCCACATTGACAAATCGTCATCTTCAAATGTGGAGAGATTAGAGAAAGACGGATTTGTTCAGCTACCGAGACAAAATGAAAGCTAAAATGTGTGAGGGTTTTTTTGGCTAGAGTGTCTTTCTGGCTGTAAGACAAAATTCATTTTTATAGGTTGCCATGGTAACAGCTAATTCACAAAGAGATTTATGGGAGATGCTCCACATTCATTTTCTGAAAAGTTACTATGCTGAAGTTTTCCGTCCGGAGGAGTTTCTTTAACATTTATAGAAGGAGTCTCCAGTGTCAGTGCTTCAAAGTAGTAGCAGAGGGGAAAACATTCAACTTTAGTTTTTTTTGACACAAGCTTTCCGGTCTTGAGAACAGAGGAATTTAGGCTTTCTGGATTCTCAGTAACATGACAAGCTCAGGATGTTTGTTGTGGCTGGTTGAGGTAACTGCTGTTCTACCTGTCATAAATGTAAGTGATAACAGAAAAATGACTTGTTCTGTAGACATTCCACAATATTATAAACAGAGAAAATGTTTAAATATGAAATAGCATGCCTTCAAGCTGTTTTTCCTTACTTAACTGCTATCATCTTATCACTTACTCATCGTCTGTAGCACTTTATCCTGTATACAGGGTCACAGGGGGTCTGGAGCCTATCCCAGTAGACTTAGGGCACAAGACGGGAAACACCCTGGATGGGGTGCCAATCCAACAGAGGGACATACATATATACAGTACACACACTCACACGCACATTCAAACCAAAGCCAACTAGCCTAATCTGCATGTCATTGGACTGTGGAAGGAAACCGGAGTACCCAGAGGACGAACTGTCCCCACCAAGATCGGAGAGACAATGCAAACTCCATAAACACAGACCTGAGGACACTGGCAGTGCAAAGCCACAGTGCTAACCACTATGCCACCGTGCTGCCAGCTATTATCTTATATTGGACAAAATCATACCTATTTATTAAACAGTGGATTTTTTTTCAGTTATACTATTGCTCCTTATGCATTCCAATGCTTTAGTCTCAAATGATATTTCATATATCAAATTAAGTGAATACCCATAGTTTACCATGATGTTTTTAGAGCATTGCATTCCAATGCTTTAGTCTCAAATGACATTTCATGAAATAAAGTAAATACCCATAGTTTACCATGATGTTTTTAGAGAAAAGGGAATAGGATATAGTACTGTATACATTATGGATTATTGTCCCTGAAGCTTTTAGTCCATAACAACTTTTTTCTTTCTTTTTTTTTTTTATTCAATTTCATATTATTTTACTTAAATTACAGTAAAATGATAGACTCTTGATTGAGAAATAAGATTTGGCAAAAATGGTGTGTGTTTTAGAGCTTATGCTATGTTGATGGATTGGATCTGACTACTGGTCAAGACAAAATCCATTTCCTGAGATAAGGCTGTTTGTGATGGAATGATATAAAGTACAAAAGTTGGCTAATTTCAGAAGTATAATCATTTGGACCGATATGAGATGAGACAGTACGACAAAATAGGATTGGAAATCTCATTAAGTGGAGTTTCATATCCTGCTGGCCCGGACTGTGAGCTCTCGCGTAGCACCACGGCAGTTCAAAGGCAGCCGTGCTGCAAATTGCTTTTCTCATACACATTCCTCAAACTTTATTCGTTTTTGCCTGAGAAGGCAATCGAGCAGGGTGGGTGGATGAATGAAATATACATCTAAGGCAGCTGGAATGAAGGGGGGAGGAAGAGAGAAGGGGGGAATTTGGCAGCTATAGCAAGCTTTGGTCACTCAGACTGCTGTCAGTGGTGAAGGCAGAAAACCATTTGTTCCTTATGCATCCATCTCAGTCAGACCCTCTATTGCACCAAGAGATTTTACATGCTATTTTTATTTTTTTTTGTCTCAGTTGGGCCTGATGCTTAAACTTTAATTTCAAATTGACTTAATTCAAATTTATAACATCACATACATTGAATTAGATGAATTATTAGATGGATAGAAAACCTGCTGGCCAAGATGGACATCAGATCAATCAGCACTCATATAACAACACCAGACACTTCTACAATTAGGGTCAATCCAACAACCAACTTTTATACTGGCAAACAGACAAACCCAACCAAACCAAAGATGGCCAGCTCTCCCATCCATAATGCTTTCCAATGTCTGGATAAAATACTGTACTACATCCAAATACTGTTGGACTACACAGCATGACTTCACCGACTGCTGTATCTTTGTTCACAAAACACAGAGCACACACCCCGATAGTCTGTTTATTTTTGCTGGAGAATTCAACCATGCAAATCTCAAGTCAGTTCTCCCTAACAGTTCTCAGTTCTCCCATCAGCACGTGAACTTAGCAACAAGAGGTGGAACCTGCTGGATCCTGTTTAGACAAATTTTCCAGCACATGCCAGGGAGAGCCCCGTCCCCACCTTGTCTTTTCAGACCACATCTCTGCTAATCCCTTGGAGCATCAGATGCTCCAAATTGGTTCTGAGACAGATGAATACCTGGGCAGCAGAAGCCATCTTTGAACTTCTGTACTGTTTAGGGCAGACTGATTGGAAAAATATTCAGGCTGCAAACAATGGTGACTCCACCAACTTGGAGAATACATGGCATCGGTGACTAGTTACATAAGCAAATGTGCACAGATGATGCAACTGTCTCCATGACCATCACTACATTCTGCTGTGGATGACTGCAATGGTACAGTAATTAGGATGCTGAAGACCTGAGACTCTGCCTTTAGAGCATTCACAAGGTGGCCCTAAGTACAATGAGCACCGAACTGACCCAGGCCAACTGAGAAAGCATGAACACTAGGACTTTGAGGATTCTCCCACTCCCAGGACAGCAGCAACAGGTAGTTATTGCTGCTGTCCTAGTTATTGCTACCTGCCTGTAGCAGTAAACATTTTCTATGCTCAGTTCAAGGCACAGAATGATGTGGCAGAATTAAAGAGGCTTGTCATAAGGCAAACCCAGACCCTGCGCCCCCTGACTGGGCCTCCTCTGCAGTTTATGCACCACCCCAACCACTCAACAAATGAAACCATCACCATTACCCCACCCTGACATTCACCCACCTGTACAAAAATTACACATCAACATTGTTTCATTTCAACATTCAACAGAATTTGAAGATTTCAGTCAGTCATGATTGGAAGCAGCATCTCCAGCACCATCACAATGAGCACTGAAGCACGCAGGGCTCCAAATTAAGTCCGGTGCTATTTAAAACCCAAATCACATCATCAAGGTCGCAGATGACTTCACCATGTCACCATGGACAAAGAGGAGATGCAGGGTCCAACAGAGTGATAGAGATCCAACAATCTGTCTCTGAAAATGGACAAAACTAAAGAAATAGTGGAGAGCGTAGAACAACAAATCTTCAGGGAACAACAATGGCTCCACAGTGGAGATCATTAAGAGCAAGAGAACTCCTTATGTGGTCACCTGATGGAAAAACTCAACTGATCTCTGTACACCAGCTCCATAACAAAGAAAGGCCAGAATCATCTCTTTTTACAAAAGCTGAAAAAGCCTTTTGTCCCATCTCCCTTTGTCATCACATTATGTTTATTTATTGTTTTATTTTATTATGTACTGTATGAACGGTATATGGTTAAAATGACAAATAAAGCCACTTGACTTGACTGGACTTGACCCATGGAATAATGTAGGATTTGGGCACTTAAAAATACTAAGGGTCAAACCAAGATTAATACCTACAGTAAGCGACAGCTCAGTCTTGCACTGCTGTGTATTTTCACTTCATGTATCCCTGCATAATGTGCTGCTATATTGTTTTGTGTTGCATCATGGAACAACTGGAAACAAGAGAAAAAAACCCATGTTTTAAAAATACAAGAATCTGGGTGCTCCATACTTAGGGGATACGCCGGGACTGCAAACCCAAAAACCTTTTTGGACATGCCAGGAAATAGACAATACTAGAGGGTACCTAACAATTGGGGCATTCAGTCATTACGAAAAAATATAGTGGATCACCCTGGGCAAAAAACAAATACACATCAAGGAATACCTCAGAGTATAGTATGTTGCTGGAAGATTTTAAGGAATAAACCATGTCTATAAACTATAATAATCTTAGGGATTACCCTAGGGCAATTGAGGAAGCATGCAGTTGTATAGAATGTCATTGTACCCCTATGGAATTACACTTTCCCTTAATTGGGACAAAAAATCCCAAACCTGTTCCAGGATAACAATGCCACTGTGTACAAAGTGAGCTCAGTGAAGACATGGTTTGCCAAGGTTGGAGGATAAGAACTTGAATGGATGACATTGGGTAAATCTACACAGCCATAGTCCAAAAAATGGTGGAAAACATTCTCCGTGCATTCCCAGTACAGGACATCAAAGTGGAACTAAATTTGGAACAGGATTTTCAACAAGCACATGTGTGTGATGGTAAGGTGTCCCAAACATTTAGACATAAAATATGCATGTACACCTTAGAAAGTCACCAATTAATCCAGCATTGTACTCTGAACATGACGTTTGAGGAGGTTAGGAGCTTATTGAGATACAAATCAACATGGCAGCACCAACAAAACTCTTGCAGCTCTACAAGGTAATTAACAATACCTTAAGTCAACAATCTCCTTCAGTTTTCTGTACTAAACACCTACCCCACAGCCTCTGAGAAATACTTTAACAGTTATTTAATTCTATACAGTATGTTCCACTCAAATAGACTTTGCTAGAAAGATTTGATGGATTTAGATTTCTTGGAGCTTACAGTAAACATAAAAAGCCCTCAGGCAAAGATAACTAGAATAAATAACACAAAGACAACAATGAAAAAAAATCTTTCAAATAATTATATTATAATACCATGTGTGGTTGCAGGACTGTGAATTGATAGTGGTGTGGTGTGGACTCTGATAGTGTGCTAAACTGTGTCAATGCTCTACTATGTTTAACTTCTCCAGTCTTTTAATAGCACTAAGGCACAGCCACAGAAATGGGCCAACCTAACATCTGCCTAATTAAATCAGAGACCTATTTCTGACATGTGTTACAAATGTGTATGCTATTTAACATCCTCTTGGCGTCATCATTAACACTAGCGTAGAAAGAAGGACTGTTTTCTGTGCTGGGGGAATTCCCTGTTTTTCTCAATTGCAGATTTTACTTTCAGGTTTTTCAACTACTAAAATTCTAATTATTTGTGGAATTTTCTACATTATGAAAACATTGCATTATAAAAAAGAACTCAGTTCAGGTCAAGTCAAGGACATGCTGTATTACAGCATTAGAGCCCCTTCACACATACGTACACATACATTAGAGCATCTTGACTCTTGGTCAGTCGTAATGGAGCCCTGGTACTGTATGTCCCCCCTCGGTGCAGTTGTTTAGGCAGCTGTGAACACAGAAATTCCATTCAAGTGCAGGCCAAAACAACCAATCTGAGAGTGTCTGAGTGAGGTGGCCTCAGTCTACTGCAGTGAGAAAGCAATTCAACTCTGAATTGACCTGACCGCAGGAACTGAAGTAAACACACCGTGTGTTCTCTGTTGCTGCAACTTTTGTGTAGGTATGAAATGCTAACCATGTCCTGAAATAATCTGTGCTGCGGGAATGTTACTTGTTTGGTATATTGGAATCAACAAGAAAATGATAAAGTAAATGCTGATTTTGATTCAATATATTTTTAATATTTTTTAAATATTTTTAAAAATACGTTAAATAATCGTAAGTATCCATCGTTGACGGGTAAAGAGTTTGTAGAAATAGTTAAAAATAGTTAATTTAAACATAATCTGATCAGCTTTAATGTAATCAGTGATATTATTATTATAGCCCACATACAGTATGTCTACCTGTCTTTCTGTACAGCAGAACTCAATAGAATAGAATACAAAGAAATAAGATTTTGTAAGGTTGAGTATCTTACGCCTTAGAAGTTGTACTTCTTTTGCCATCAGTCAAATACACTCCCTGTTTGGTAATATATACACACAAAACCTCTCTTTAAAAATGTCTTTATTTATACAGATTTAGTGCCAGCTCGTAGTCTTTTTTGTTGAGTTTCAATTTCTATTACTGTATTTCTGATCAGTGAAATAAAAAAAATACATTTATTTTTTCTACACTTCCACACTTTGGATTTGTTAAACTTTTTTCATAACTATATGGGATGTGAAATCAAACCAAGTGGAACAGCAGACATACCAAAAGTATACATTTCACACTGATTCATATTCAGCAAGCAGACTAATATACTGTACTGTATGTGGAAAACTGACCACTTGGCTCACAAGACATGAAACTGAGTCACATATTTTCTGACGTTCACTTCAAGATTAAGATTCACTTAGGGTTCACGTGTACCTTACAGAACAGTGAAATGTTCTGCAAAACCTAGTTAGGAAGCTAGGGTCAGAGCTCAGGGTCAGACAGGATACAGCACCCCTGGAGCAGATAGGGTCAAGCGCATTGTTCAGGGGCTCAACAGTGTCAGCTTGGTGGTGCTCAGGCTTGAACCACCAACCTTCCGATCAGTAACTCAGAACCTTGACGGTTTGATTTGTGATTTGTGATGTTAATTTATGTTCAGTGACTTGTCAGTTCACTTTGACTTTGACTAGGAAAAAAAAATTTAAGATTAATATTTAAAATTATACATTTAAAAGTGTCCAGTCAATCACCTATTTTTCTTCTTAACAAACAGTTATTTTTATTTGTTTTAGCAAATCAGGGTCGATCTTTATTTTCATGGTCAATGTTCAACCAGTCAGACAGCAAACAAAACTAAAAGACCACTTCTTCCCTGATGACTAGACCAGAAATATTAGATTTCACTTACAAAAATCATGTTGTTTGCAACAATTAAAGAGCTGAGAACTGTAGAACATATGGTTCAAGAATAATGGATGAAAAAGCAACATCTTTCAAAGTTGCACAAAGAAATTTACCAAGGAAAACCAAGTTGAAATGAGAAAGATGAATACACATGGTAAAAATGGTCTACAACTCCAATCTCCTTCCATTAAATCATAAAGTTTGTCTCTAGAAAGTCATGTTTTAATAAAGCGTGTGGAATGATCTGTGTAAATGTGTAGCATGCAATTACTTTTTCTGACTGAAAAAATACAAGTTAAGGAATTTTATTCTATAAACGAATATCCATATGTCTCCAAGCTCTCCAAAATGAGTCTGCTAATAATGTTTCAGCTAAAATACAACTGAGATCATGCATTCTGAAATCATGGATTTTCTTCACTCCTTTTCCAAATGCGCAGTTTCAGTGTCTATAGCTTGAATTCCCCCTGAACACCCCTTTAATGAAGTGCATTCTTCTAGGCACAGGGATGGTAAAAGTCCATGTCTGGGGCATTATCAAGCATTTCCCAGTTATTTTCAGTTTTTTTCCATCCACAATTCTGACAAACAAAATAAGGACTCAGTCATTCAATTAACGTCTATATCATTTTATACTTTATACAGAGTTTCAAGGGATCTGGAGTTCATCCAAAAAGACTTAGGGCACGAGGCGTGGTGCCAATCCATTGCAAGACACGCACACACACATACACATTCATACACTACAGGAAAATTTTGGAATACCAATTAGCATAATCTGCATGTCTTTGGACTGTGGAAGGAAATCAGAGTACCAGGAGGAAACCCACCAAAGTAATGGGAGAACATACAAACTCCATGCACACAGATGCCTATGGGGAATCGAAAACGGACCCAGGAAGTGCAAGGCGACAGTGGTAACCAGTACGCCACCGTGCCGCCCCAAAATAAGGACATGAAATAAAATATTTGTAAGAGTGTTAATTCAAAATGACAGACTCAGTCTTTAGTAATCTAAAAGATAAAACACTACTGAAAGATAAAGAAGCCTAGGTGAAGCTTTAGTGGTTCGTAGCAAGGCACTAACTGGTAACATCTAACCATGAAGGAGAGCTGGGCTGAGCTGAGGACTGAGCCAGGGGCGGATCTTATGGTATATGATCACAATAGGGGGAAAACCTGATTTGCTTGAAGAACATTGGAAAAAGGAACAACAGCAATAAAAGGTTTTTATTTTTTTGCTTTTTCATGTTAGTGTGTGTGTGTGTGTTATTGCAGACTAGAAACTTATCTCAATGTCTAAAAATGATGAAAAGGAAATTTTGCTTCATAGGTGACCTTTAAAGTACCTTTAAATAGAAACATTTTCAGTCTCATATGTGTAGTGTGTAGTGATATCTAGAGATATCTGTAGAATGAAGTTTCAGAGACAGAATAATCAGATTTTTAGTTTTATCCTCTCTTATTTATATAAGTATAAAGGAAAGCAGCGGATGGACAGCAGAGGCCAGCGGGGTAGGACGGTGAGTTTCTAACTGCACCATCTGTCTACACAAGACGTGCAAACAAACATGACTGCTTGTTAGCTGGAAAACAGTTAGACCAACACAGTAACTGACCGACAGTAACCTTAATCTCACTCACACATACAGTACATACTGTCCACATGCTGAACGTACATGTTTGCAAAACTACAAATATTTCCTATTCCACACTACTGTAGCAATAACACTGAAAATGCTTCATCCAGTCTGTCTTGGTCTCTCTGGTGTTATCTAATGTCTAAAGCTTGAAGGGGAAAAAAATCCTTTCCCCCCCAAGAGATGTCAGAGCACATTCATTCAGAAACCTCACCCATCAAGCAGAAAATGACTCAGAGCCTGATTTCTTACATGAGGCAGTATTGCGAACCTGGAGGTCCTCTAGAACTTTCTCTGGTCGTGTCTTTTGTAGGTCTGTGCCACAACAGCGTGCATTAATGAGCGCTGGTGTTGGTTTGGACTGCTTCCTCTCTGCTCAAGGTGACACAGATTGAGTGTGTCCATGGTGACGGGATGCACTACGAGGTTCTGGATGCTGTCTGGGTCTGGCAGCGTGATGACAAGAGCCTTCATTTTCCCTCGGGCTATGTGCTCGTAATACAGCAAGATCGACGCAACACTCCGGAAATTTCACTCAGAGAAAAGGAAAAAAAGCTTGTCTTTTATAAATGTCTAATAAATGCTTCCTGGCCAGGTTTTTTGATTGAATTGTGGATTGTGTTTCAGAACAGCGAGCACAAATATGACATATGTAACGTTACTGGAGCTAAATCTGTATCGTGTTTAATCAAATCCGCCAGTCAGGTGTCAGATGGAAGATCTGAAACAGTTTATTACTAAAGAAGCTTTGTTTTATGTTTCTAGCAGAAATGGCATGATCATGATGACGTACTAAACTCTGGAACTCAAAATAAAATTGGATTCAGGTTGGAATGAATGGAATGTTTATACCAAGTGATCCATCAATCAGGTGGTGCCAGTAGGAAGTACAGCCAGCTTTGAAATTTGCTCCTGTGACTGCTTCATGCTTTATTCCACTATTCTGTTTGTTTTTGGATATAATTAATCAGAATATAATTATTTTGATAAATCAGACAATATTGAGTAATCTGATGTTATTGAAAGTTCATAATTACCACCTTCTGACCGAGTAGAAGCAAGACTTCAACACCACTATGGTATAATTTACAGTATGTCTCAAAAAAAGATGTACTGAAAAAAAATCATCCTTCTATATTCTATATATAAACTCATTCTATATAAAGTAAAATATTTCAAGCCATTTTCCCCCTTCTTATTTTAAGGATAGCGGTTTACAATTTATGAAAATCAAAAATCTAGTATGTCAAAATATTAGAATATTTCAGTCAAAATAAGGATTTACAATGCATAAATCATGAAAAATGATGTTACTGTATGCACACAACACACATTAATCCTGCGGTAGCATGAACTACTGCGTCAATGTGACATGGCATGAAGGCAATCAGCCTGTGGCACTGCGGAGGTGATACTGTACTGAATACCAGGTTGCTTTGATAGCAGCTTTTGATTAGTAGCTCACCCATGTTGTTGGGTCTGATCTTTCTCACTGACCATGGAACCTTCACACTGGACAAGAAACTTGGATTCTGTGACTCTCCACTCTTCCTTGAGACTGTGAAAGCTTGGTTTAGGGTTTGGGTTAGGCATTTCCAAACTTTCCCCTATAAAGAGAACTTTGGACCATTGAGCAATAATCCAGTTCTTTTTCTCCTTAACTCAGATTCTGATGTTGTCTCTGGTTCAGGTGTGGCCTGATACTAGGAATGCAGCAGTTGTAGCTTGTTTCCTGTCCATGGTGGCTCTTGATGCACTGATTCAGACCGCACTCCACTCCATGTGAAGCTCCCCAAGGTTTTCAATTTGAAAACCGCTTCTAAAACACCTTTTCCTTCAGATTTTTCCCTTTCTGTCAAGTTTTTAGGAATATGCTTCAATACAACACCGTCTGTACCGTCATCATCACTTACCCTTCTTGTGGAGAGTGTGGATGATGGTTTTCTGTACAACTGCAAAGTCAGCAGTCTTCCCCATGTGTGTACTAAACTAGACCATGAGATACACGGTATGTATATTATAATAATATATGTATTTATATAATAATAAATTACACAAACTAAAAATTATATATTCTTATATTATGCGATAATTTTTTTTTTTTTTCATTTTCAGGAGCTGTAATCTGTAATAATCCAGGATAAAATCCAGGATATACTGTATGAGATCTTAATTTTTTTTTATTAGATTTTTAAATAAAATTAAGTTTTTCCACAATATTTAAATTGGTGGCTTAATGGTAGGTTTCTCGCCTGCCATGTGGAAGGCCCGGGTTTGATTCCCGGCCAATGCCCAAACCCCAGCCACTGGATGCAGTGCGTCAGGAAGTGTAAAACCTGTGCCAAGTTGTTGTGCTGATCAGATGGTCCGCTGTGGCATCTCCATGACGGAAAAGACAAACCATATTCAAATTTTTCAAAATGCATTGTATTATAAGGTACAAAAAAAACCATCATCTCAGATACCATGATGCTTTCAAAATATTACATTTCCTTTATGATATTCATGACACTGTACCCCTTTAAGGTCTTGGAGCTCTTTGTGAACGTTTACATTTTAGCATTGTTTAAACCATTAAACCTCTCTTAACCCTACTGACAACCCCAAAGCAGAAATTCAGAAACATATCTAAGCACCAGCAGAAAAAAAAAAAAGTGTGGCTGTTTGCTCCAAAGCATTTTTTTTAGCTTGTTCTTTTAAGGCAATGAACAATAGTATATCAGGTATACAGTTTAGCGCAGCACATCAGCCTCATCTACACGCCTGCGCTCGCAGCACCATAACTAGTATCTGTTCTCCTCACAGTTATTCATCTCAAATCCATCTGGCCGTTTGCTGTGTTTTACCCCTCTCAGCCCGGCCCTCACAGCTGCTACAGAAACACTTCACTGGCAGTTTCATCTCTTTCCTCCAGTCGTAACAGACTCCCTCACTCTCTTTTTCATTTTTAGAAATGAGTACTGCAGGCAATCACCACGACCAAGAGAACACAAGGTATGAATCATTACGATTTTAAAATCAGATCCAGAAAATCTTGCTCAACACACATGAACAGGAAACAGTCAAAAGCCAGGACCATATAAGGTAAGGGCTAGATGAACTCAGTGTTAAACGGCACGTGTTAGTGCTCAAGACTGGCACTTTTACTTCCTGACCTTCTGAACAGAGAGCGGAAAATGATGTGTCAGGAAACACGCACCTCATCTGAGGTCACAGTGAAACAGAAAAACACACATACAGAGTGAACCGGTTGGTCAAAAAGCAACTGTCAGTTTTAAAGGTGGGAAAAAAAACTTCACATAGAACAGAAAAGTACGGCAGAGTCAATATGCTTGAAGATGATCACAGACCATTACACTGCAACAACATTACACTCTACAACTGTTATACTCCAAAGATTATAATCAAACAGATACATTATAAACTACAACCATTACACAAAATTGTATCTGATTGTTCAACCATTACATTTCTAAACTCAGTATAAAACTATTTTAAAATAATACATCTATTTTTTTGTTTATCAAAAATCAAATAAAATCAAATTTTATTTGTCACATACTGTATACAGTCATACACAACATGATATAAAGTGAAATGCTTATACAACTGCTGATGACCTAAAATTTTTAAAAATTAAAAGTTTTATCATAAAATAAGATAATTTTTACAAATTAGAAATATAGAAAAATATGGAACAAAAAACTTTACTGTAAAAATTATTTTACATTTACATTATGTACAAATAATAAGATGACAAAATAATAGAATAAAATAGGAATACAAACAATATAATAAAATACAGAAGGGTTGAAGTGGAATGTAGAACCATGTCCAGTTATGTGCAAGACAATGGGCAGAATGTGCAGAATAATGTGCAAAGGTCGCAGTTCAAATTTCACAGTTCTGTGGTGTGCAAAATGTGCAAGTGTGCCATATGTATGTATATGTGTGATGAGCAACGTGGTGGGTAGTGAGATTGTTATGAGGAAGCAGATCAGAGACAAACAGATACATTTTACATTCACCATGGATCTCATTGATGATGGGGGGCTGGTAGTTCCTCTCCTGCTTTGTACTAAAGTCCACTAACAGCTTCTTTGTCTTGCTAACATTAAGGAGGAGGTTGTTCCTCTGGCATTAGTTCTCCAGATTCCTCATCTCCTCCAGGGAAGCCGTCTCGTCGTTGTCGAGGTCAGACTCACCACGGCGGTGTCATCAGCAAACTTGATGATGGTGGTGGAGTTGGTAGTAGCTACGCAGTCGTACAGTAGGTGTACAATGAGAACAGCAGGGAGCTCAGAACACAACCATGGGGGGCGCCAGTGCTGAGAGTGAGGGAGGCTGAGACATGTCCGCCCATCCTTACTGCTTGTGGTCTGCCAGTTAGGAAGTTGGAGATCCACTGACAAATTGATGGGCTAAGTGGGAAAGAAAAGCCAATGTTTTTGTGAGTTTCTCAGAGTAATGAGGAGAGAAGACAAATCACCGGGAGTGCCATGAGCAGAAGAACTACAAGGCCACTGTTCAAAACCTGTCACACACACGACAGGAGAGACTGGGACACTGAGGTGCTCGGTGGCTTGGTGGTTTTGCAGTCCCTCTCCGGAACTTTATCCTGGCCCCGAGGTCATCGAGCTTGTTTTCCAGGGGCTGGACTAGAGCAGGGTGCTAAGCATATGTGTGCAGTGTGCACGGGTTCTCAGCCTGTTCCTGACACCGACTTGTTTCCCCTGGGGCCGCTGCTTTGGGCCCGTCCTTTGTTCTCCTTTAGCCAGGATTAAAACCTGTGAGTACATTGTAAGCCAATAGAAATAAGAGTATCTCTATCGTACCTAATGTACTCAATGGTGAATGTTTTACCAGTTTTAAGTGACTGAAAGTTACATTTAAAGACAAAAACAAACCAAAAAAAAGAAGTCGGAGCAGTACACCTCACCAGCATCATCTTGGAATTTCACTCGTGTAAATTAAATCATTAATTTAGTAACAATGATTTATTTGGCAACAAACTTTGTAGAAAGCAAACCATCTACTGTTTGTATACATATTTTTTTCTGGGTTTCTACAATATAGTTTAATTTACAAAAACTCGACAATGCCATCGACCCCTAAGAGTTAAAAGTACTACTGTTATGCTTCTTTACAACAGAGAAGTAGAAAAAGCAAGTTTATATAAAACCACAGCTATTAGAAACTTATTACAATCACAAGTGTAATAGGAAATCAAAAATGTGTCTTGCCTATGAATGCCCATCTTTGATCTTTATTTGAATAATTCTTGCAATCTTCTAAAATTCTATGAAGTGAATTTTCAGAAAACAAGATTTCTTTCGTTTCAGTAAAGAGAAGTGTGTCAAAATAGTGATTGCAGAAGCAGAAGATAGGGTTCATGTCGAAACCTTAAAGATTCTCTTAAGCTTCAGCCAGAGTCACTTTTGTGTCTTTGAAATGCTTGATGATGCTCTTGGATTGCAGACTTTTGGGGTTCTTTTTATCAAAGTGTCTGCTAAAAATAATAATAATAATAATAATAATAATAATAATTAATTGGAACCAAAAAAGTATTTTATCTGGTTGAAATTATTATCTGGTTTATAAATGATTATACACATTTTTATTATCTGTGTGTGAACCTTATCGGTATAACCGGAAATGCTTTGCGTGTCTGCTGGGAAATATCAAAACCCTTCTGAGAACGTGAACCTCCTGAGTCCAGCAGACACGGCTGTCAGTGGCGGGTGAGGAACAGGGGAGTGTTACAGGAATAGAAGAAGAGGAAAAGAGTGCAATTTATCATTCACTGGTCTACTGCAGAGGTGAGACCGAAAAAGCACAAGAACCCTTCACTCAAGCAAAATTGCTTCAGAGGATAAAAAAAAAAAAAAGCGAAATGAAAGCCTTTAAAAAGAAATGCTTTAAAAAGAAAGTACATTTGCCGCTAAACTCATGGGACATTTTATTAATTGAGGCATGAAAAGATATAAAGCTCAGACGTTGGTGCTGTGTTGAAAATAGCAATTAGGTCTGGTTTGAATATAAATAGGGGAGGAAAAGAAATCTTCCGAAATCTTCCTTTTTCTTCATTCTTTAGGAAGCTGGATATCCTGGTCAGGGATGTAGAGGATGTTCAGCGGGAGAAAAAGGAGCATGAGCTGGGAATACAGAGTGGATATGATAATGGTCCATGGACACGCAGTCTCACACAGTGACTTACGAATAGTGGTAATCCAACTCCAATAGAGTCACCCATCCGTCTTTCACAGTGAGGTGAAGGGAAACTGGAGAACGTGGTGGAAAACCCTATGGAGGACATGCAGCGCTTTGGACTGATGGTAACCTGAGCTCAGGACCAGATACTGTTAGATTAAAGCAAATAATAGAGTAATATGTAAAAACAAGTAAAATAATAAAGATAAAATAGTGAAGTATGAAAAGTGGCTTACTATCAAACTATTTGATATTTTATTTAAGCAATATCACACTCGAGGTCTTGCTGTTGCGCTGGTTATCAGCACCGCTGTGATGTGATCGTAGGCACGAGGGTGTGGCCTGAGCACAGGAGGTATCACAGCCATGCTGATATTCAGCACAACAGCATGATCTCAAGTATGATATTGCTTTTATACAACATTTCCACTTTCCACAGATTATGATTTATTTTATTTTACTTTACTAATATAGTCACAGATATTTTTTTTCGCAACTGACAGAACTAACTAACCGCAACTGGGGGCTGACAATTAGTGTAATTAACAGAGTGAAAGTAGTTTTACATTTACCGGTACTATGTAGTCAAAAGGCGAGCAGAATAAACCATGGTGCTGGTGGACAGTCCTGTAAATCTCATAAGTTTCTCTTCATATTTCCACTCGATTCACTTTAGAATATCAGCTCTGTTAACTTCCAAGGTTCCAGGGTTAAATCCTAAAATGTGTTTAATGTGTTTAAAGCTAGGGCTCTAGAGTGTATAATCACTTGTCCAACACTCCAAGTAGAGCCCTTCATTGGGGATTAAAGGGCAATTTGGGATTCAGCCTTGTGTTAGAAGATAGTTATCTTTGCAAATCGCCTTATATGTACATACGGTAAAATAACACAAAGGCAATTCGGAACAACTTAAAAGCAGTTATTAAGGAGACAAAGTGTAATGTAAGATGATATTATTAGATGTGTATTCATACTGAAAGTGCTTCTGTGACTGGTTGTGAATGTGGGTTTTGGCAGGCAGCTCAGTACTGCACCCTGTACAGACCTACTTTCATTCACGCTGTGACCAAAAGTTAGTGCAATTAACATTTATTGTGGAATCATACATATAGTTACACGTCTCAGTGCTTTAACGCTCTCTCTCTCTCTCTGTATATATTATAGTACAGGCCAAAAGTTTGGACACACCTTCTCATCTATCTGTCAATGTGTTTTCTTTATTTTCATGACCATTTA
>JAQMYL010000033.1:32938583-32952952 GCA_030014365.1 Clarias pachynema
AACAAAACATACTTAAGTAAAAGTAAAATTACAGATTTTAAAAACTACTTTAAAAAGTAGAATTACACAAAAAATCTACTCAATTGTAGTAATGCGGGTAAATGTAATTCATTACTTTCCACCTCTGCCTGGATATAAGAGCCTACATCACCGCAACAACCTTCTCCTTTTTAATTGATCATTATAATTGTTTAAGAATCTTTTAGTCTTATAGATGAGTCTATACGTGACTCTCATCTACTCATCCATGGTACATTTAGTGACGCCCACAAATTACATAAAAAGCAAAGGATGAAAAGAGTTAAAAATGCAGCTCAGCCATTTCATTAATGTCGTGATGTCTGATTTATTATTTACTCATCAGCTACCATAAACACAAACCAAAGTCGCTTTCACACATTTCTGAAATCTTATATTCAATTATATTCCTACATTTTCAAGTCTTTACATTTTCGTTATTTTTGTTTGTTTGTTCACTTGTTTTGTTTTCTGTTTTCCTACAGATTAACTCTCATGCAAACTTAATTTACATTGTAAATGTATACAGTCATTCTTTATTAGGCAGTAATATTGTTTTTTTTTTCCATCAGTACAGGTAGATTGGGTTAGAAACATAGAGGCGAGGATGTTAAAGTGGAAGTAGTCCAGTGCAGTGGAAGTAGAATGAAGTCATTTAAATTATTGTTTTTCTTGTTTTTGCCTTTAAAGGTCACATATTTTGCTAGGTCTTAAACAGGTGAACATACAGTACTGTAAAGGTTTTGAGATTTCCCTCTTTTCTTCAAAGTTTGCTTCCAAAGAGTACGGCTTTATATTAAAAATACAAGGAAGAAAAACAAGATGAAGGAGGATATCTTCTTTTTTTTTAATTATTATTTTGGATTTTTTTTCCCGATTTTCTCCCTAATTTAGTCGTGTCCAATTCCTCCCCGTCACTAGGGGGCTCCCACATTAAGGCTACTACTACCACTCAGTCAGGAGGGCCGAAGACTATCACATGTTTGCCTCCCCGAACCACGTGACGCCAGCCGACCGCATCTTTTCGAACTGCTCGCTCACGCACCGTTAGGGGCGGCATAACACACTCGGAGGACAGCGCTATCCACTCCTTCCGCTTGCGTGAAATCACAGACGCCCCTGATTGGCTGTAGAGCCGTGATTAATGTGGGAGCACGAAGTTTTTCTCATTCCTCCCCTCTGAGAGAGCTCGGCCAATCAGCTCTCTCTAGACCTCTGGCTGCGAGAGGTTACAGCATCACCCGGGGATCGAACCAGCGACGCCGGATGATAGGGCGAGCACTTTACCACTGCGCCACTCGGAGGCCCAGGAGGATATCTTCTTATATGAGGTGAAAAGAGAGGGGAAGTCTAACTGGCTTTTTTTTTTTTTTTACACTGACTAATACAAAAATGTTAAAAAACAGGAAAGGACTTTTTCACTAGAGACCCCTCTGAATTGCTGATAAGTTGTACAAGTTGAAAGAACGGCTGCTTTTTGGTACAATTTCTTCATAATTTTGTACAATACCTGCCCTTTAAATGATAAAATATCTGTTTGTGATTCATTGCATGGATTTCATCTGTTTGTCTGTACTGTATACAGGAGAAAATGTCAAAATGTATCCAGGAAGCCACACAAATACAGATACATTAGCAAATATGTTTAGAAATCTCATTTTGAAGTTTAACAATGTGTGTATAAATTGAATACTTTAGGGGAAATATCCTGTAAATTAGATTTTTTCAGCCCTTCCTGTAAGTGGTATGCAAACAATAGTGATGAGAAACTGGATCTCTGAGGCGATGAGCTCAGTTTTAGGGATTTTCCAGTCTGCCTTCACTATCCGAGCCTGAATAACGATATAGAAGCATCTGTTAGCAAACAATAGGGCTTATACCATTGTGTTTGTTCCATTGTCTCTCAGCCGTGAACTCTCCTGTTGGAGGAACGCTGGTGGGAATGCACAACCTTTCCATGCAGGTCTTCAGCCATTACGTGTGTTTTTGTGTGTATTTGTCATTGCTGAATAACTGTAGCTGCAGCGAAAGCAGGAAGCAGCATGCATGACGGTTGTTGGATTCTAATGCAGTGCGAGTTGAGTGACAGCAGACATGCGGTATGGTGCAGGTGCTCACGATGCAGATCACTTCATTAAAGCCTGTTACATGGCAACAGAGAGATAAAACATTCCCGGTTTAAAGGTATTCCTCCTTTCAGTCGTCTCTCAGCAGGACTCCATCTGTCGCTTTCTCTGCGCTGTGCTCTCCATGGGAGGCCGGGACTAATGTAAAACACCGCTTTCTTCTTCGCCGCATTTCAGAGAACAGACGGTTCGACACTTCTGACGCAGCTTCGACTTTGGTTCGTTTCTACAGGCTCGCTAATGAGAGTTTGAAACTCCTGAAGAAGGAAAAAAAAAAAAAAGATCCGCCACATCTGACAGCATCTGTTCGATAGTCTGTGCAGCTGTTTATAAATATGGAAAGATGAGAAATGTAGTGTGAAGGGATGAGAAGATTATTCCATTTATTTTTACGTAATTAAGGAAACTCAGTACAGGTACAAACACAAATACACACACAATACTAAATAAAAATGACTCATCACACCACCCTCTCGGGTTTAAAGTGAGAGCTGATGTGAAGCTTACAGTACAGTACCTACTGTACCACTCCAAAGTTGATTCATTTCCAATAACAGCACTGGACTGAAGTGCTTTATTCCATCTACACTTCAGCAATTTCCGTACTGTTACATTTTTATTGATTTAAGATCATCATACAGTAATTGTTGTCCATTTACAGATAGATTTAATGACATGCAACATCTGTGAAACAACTTCACTCCCATTATCACTTACTTGTGAACTTGTGTAAAGCTGCTTTGCGACAATGTCGATTGTTAAAAGCGCTATACAAATAAAATTGAATTGAATTGCTGAACTTACATTACAGCAGTTACTGTACTCTAGAAACACAAACATCCCCTTAACAGCTGCTCCTTCATATATTTATCTTGAAGTCAATAAGATGACTCCATCCTCATGGGAGAAACCAGAAAAGTTACACCTTTAACTTCGTTCCAAAATGCTGAAACTGGAGACTCCTTTCACAAGATGTTCCATCAACAAATATCACCAGGAAAAAAATCATATGTTAAGATTCATCTATTTCTCATATGTACCTTATAGCCCAGTGAAATGATTCTTTCAGACATCACAGTTAGGAGGCAGAGCTCAGAGAGGATACCGCACCCCTGGAGCAGTTAGGGTTCAGGGCCTTGTTCAAGGGTTCAAAAGTGGAAGCCTGGCGATGATGGAGCTCGAACCCCTGACCTTCTGATCAGTAACCCAGAGCCTTAACCATTAGAGCCACCACTGCCCCATATTTTAAAATGAATTAGTTCTCTTTGATCAACCATTTTAGGACTCAAACACACTTTTATAAAGACATTTTGATTTACTTGAAATGTAAAGGGGGAAGGGGGGGAAGTGCAGGCATCATTATTAAACAGTGCAAAATGAACCAACTCGAACAATATCAAGAATAGAAATGGAAATATGACTTTTTATCTTTGTTTCTTTCTTTCCTATTCACCTAATTCCTTTCTTTCTTCTTTTCTTTTATTCATTCTGTCACTCACTCACTCATCTTCTATACCACTTTATCCTGTACAGGATCGCGGGGGTCTGGACCCTATCCCAGGGGTACGAGGCGGAGTACCCTGGACGGGGTGCCACACACTCATACAATCACATGATTGTTTTTACTCTTCATTCATTGTTTTTTACAACTGGTCTTTCCTGTTCACCCGTTCTTTATATTTTCTTTATTTTTCCCTACATCTTTCTTTTTTTTCTGTTTACATTATATCCCTTTATTCTTTTTACCTTTCTTTTATTCATTAATTTTAATTGGTCTTTCTTTCTTTCTTATTCAACTCATACTTATTTCCTTTCTTTATGTTTTATTTCAATTATTTTACACTTCTTTCACTAATTCTTGTGCATTTTCTTTTTTCCACTCACCTTTTATACCTTTATATCTTCTCTTTCCTCATTGTTTCCTTTCTTTCTATTTTTTACCAGGTTTTTTACATGAGGTGTGCAGGCCTCATTTATTAAGAGGTAGAAAATTAACAAACTAAATGATATTAAGATTAGAAGCATAAATATGAACTAGGATTATCATTACCACACAACAAACACTAGTAGCTCTGTGGTAGGTGTCTGGCTTGACATACAGAAGGCCCGGGTTTGATTCCAACCCAAAGCCCAAACCCCAAGACTAGATAAAATGGGGAGGTTACATCAGGAAGCATTCGGCGTAAAACCTGTGCCAATTTGTTGTGTGTGTCAGATGGTCAGCTGTCGCGACCCCTCGATGGAAGCAGTCGAAAGACCAACAACAACATTTCAATACCATATGGTTTATAATGGTTTCAGTTTTTGTTTCAATAAATATTCAGTATTTAATGTCCGTAGTGTGAAACTTCCACAGCAGCAGCGACGGGGTGCTTATGTTACCATGGTAACGCACAGAGGAAGTGACGTCTGCGCTGGAGCAGGGAGTAGGGAGCGCCCTGTGAAGTACACTTCGGAATGGAACGCGGCTAAAGTAAACCTCATTAAGGTCATGTGATGTGCAGGGGCTGATGGGTAGTGTAGTCCAGTTTCAGGGTCTGCCAGATGTTTATTTTGTATTATGTAATTAAAATACACTTGTTCTGGGAGACGGTTGCTAAACTGTATTACGGGTTATTTACACTGTAAATTTAAATTTCTATTCTACTTTTTTTTGTTTCTTTCTTTCTTTCTTATTTATATTTAGCTCCTGTAATTTTATTGTTCACTGCCCTTCTACCTCCTTATTATCGAGAGGCTAAGACAAAATAAGGATTTCTTTGTACCTCGGTATATATGACAATAGAAATCTTGAATCTTGAAATATCTTTGCAGTTTAAACCTATTTTATTTTATTAGTGAGTAAGCAGTTACTATAGAAACGTTATCGAATTGAAACTGAATTATTCATATAAACCCGTCAGAGCTGCTGTTAAAGAAAATAAATCAGCAGCTTCTAACCAATCAGAACGCAGATTTCCTTTAGAGGAAAAAGAAGAAGGGATGGTGTTAATATGTTCTACAGTTATATATTAGTTTTGGGTTCATTTATTGCAGGCCTCTGTTTCCATCACTGTACATAACACACATCATCTCAACCATTGAGGCTAATCGAGGACCATTATGAGTTAAAACTAATGATTATGCTGGTTTTATTGCTTTTGAAACTGTTGCTTGCTCTGAAGATCTAATTAACTCTGCAGCCTTGATAAAAAAAAAACTAAATCAAAGAATTAACGTCATGCTTCTGTAAATCAGTGCTTTTAATGCATTTAGACATTCATCTTTTTTATATTAAGTTGAACAAATTCTCTTTTTTTATTACTTTTTTTTTTTTTTTTTTACCAGTTGAACGCTGTTGTTAATCATTTTCAATAGTATTTTATTTTAATTTTTGGACTTTTTTATCATTAACATCATCATTTATAACAAAATGGTGATTAAAAACAAGACCAATGAGGGTATGTAATGACATTACCACCTCTTTCAGTTAGTCATTTGTTTCATCTTTGGTAACCATTTATTCCTGGTCACAGTCTCTCCCAGCCAGGAGTTTTCTTATTTAGGTTGAATTATTGTTGTAAGATGCAACTACATTTAAATTTATCTTCCTAGCAATGTGTGTTTGTTTTCTTTGTTCACACTGTAAATTGTATTGGACAGTTTTTTCAGTAATCATACATTTTCATTCTTTTTAATTACAGATCCTGTGGGGGGGTGCAAACTTTTGCTCTAAACTGTAACACAAGGTCTCTCTCCCTTTTAACCTAAAACCTCTAACTGTGAAGGTTTAATTTTTCTTTCTTTCTTTCTTTCTTTCTTTCTTCTTCCTTTAGTGCTTGTTTGCTGTTTTTTTTTTATTTCTTTGATATATTTTCCTTCTTATTATATTTTCATTCTTTCTCTTTTATATTTTTTTTATTTTATTTCTTTTCCCTCTTTCCACCCTTCTTTTTCCTCCCTTCTTTTGTTTATTCTTTTTCTTTTCCTTCTTTCGCTCATTTGTTAGTTCACACTTTATTTTTCACTTTCTTTCTCCTTATTGCTTCCTTCATAAATTCAGATATTGGCTGACTAGCGATGTGTTTTGTCCTGTACTGTTAGGGTACGAGTGTACCGTCCTCGCCGTGATGAATATTTCGCAGATCCACATGTTCATTCTGACCGTTTTGTTGGCAGAAGCATATGTGAGGACGAATATCAGCCGCACAGATCTGATAGTCATCAGAGGAAAGTTAATTGCTGAACAGTGCAGTAATGACTTGCTTATACCGCACATCCTCACATCACCGGGGCCAACATGGATTTTCTGCATCGAAACAACATTGGTGTGTCACCACGGCCAGACTTTTTGCCAGATGTTTCACCATTAGAACATCTCTGGGATCAGTTAGATGACCAGGACAACCGGACACTCTGTCCCATGAAGAATTCCCATGACATCCATCACATGTCTAATCGGGTCTACGTGTTGGCTCGCCGTTAGTTAACAGACTAACAGACTTTATAAACTTGAACGTTGAATGCAGCAACTTCGTGCTGTCGACCTCAGAATCTCCATAATCTCTGGAGCTGAACATTTAGATCTTCTGGTGCAGATGGACGTGCAGATTTTTGTGTAAAAGCGAATTTTATAATAAATAAATCATTGTGTAATGCAACATGTCCATAAGTATATTATATTTTCACTCATCATACTTTGGCTTTTTTTCTTTCATTGTTTTCTCATCTACTCCACATTTTCTTTCTTTCTTTCTTTCTTTCATCTGTGTATGTGTACATGTGTGTACATGTGTGTGTGCTTGTGTGTGTGAGTGTGTGTGTGATAAAAGACAATCGGAGCCAGACTTCCTTCACAAAGCTGCATCATATCCTCTGCTCACATCTGGAGTTGGTTCTCTGATCTGCCGTGTTTATACACAAGGCATCTTTAAATTGGCAGTGCTCTGTGTGTGTACGTGTGTACGTGTGTGTGTGTGTCGGCATGGCTTACTGTAAAGGCTAAATGACACCCACACACACTGGGTGCGGTTTAATTCCAGATCATTAGTCCTGTTCGGGGGAGTTTGGTGGAAAACAGGAGCTGAAGCTCTATCACTTTTTCTCATAAACAGACTACCTGAACACCTTTACCATAGAATCTGAGCTTATATTATGCTTTTTTTCGTGATTTTTATTTCTTTTTACACTGTAAAACAATGCTGAAGCCGAACCTCGAACCTACAGGGTTGTGGAGGGTTTGCATGTGTTTTTTTTTTTGTTTGTTTTGTTTTGTTTTTTTTGTTTTTGTATGTGTGCGTGTCTTGTTGTCGTCTCTGGAAGCTTCTGTCACCAAAACAAATTTCTTGTTTGTGCAAACGTACTTGGCAATGAAGCTCTTTTTGATTCTGATTCTCATTTAGTGCCCACTCTTTCGTGTGTTTGTGTTTTTGTTGTTGTTGTTTCTCGTTTATAAATACTAAAAATCGTCTGATCGTAGCGGCTCTCGGCAGATACAACCTCAGACAAACAACAACCTATAACCCTAGGCAATAATAAGTACCCCCTTACTGCTTCCACAGAATTTAAGAGGGTAGATTTGATCCAGGTGCTGCTAATCATCAGCTCTTGATTAACTGATGTGCAGACCTCTATAAAAGCAGAAGTTTTGGCAGTTTGCTGGTCTGGAGCATTCAGGTGTGTATTAAAATGATGCCAAGAGGGAATGCCATGAACAACGGTCTTAGAGAAGTAACTGTTGCTGAACATCAATCTGGAAAGTGTTATAAAACCATTTCCAAAAAATTTGGAACATTCTACAGTGAGAAAGATTATTCACAAGTAGAAAACATTCAAGACAGTTCCCAAGCCAACCTTCCCAGGAGTGGACGTCCCATGTTAAATGTTTGTTTTTATGAACAACATAAGGATTTTTAATGTTACTAGGTTTGTAAAAGTTGAAAAAAGGTGCTATAATGTATAGTAACCTGTACTTATATTTGCATTGTGAAATGTATACACACTTTAACAGTTGTTATCTCCTGTATGCCATTTTTTTAATTGAATTATGGCAGGAATGTGTAGTATTATTTTTCCTCTAAAGATGTCAGTATTCGCACCATCATTGATGTTATCATGTGACCATCAGATCAAAGGCGTATATCCTTCATGTTAAAGTGTGTATACGTTATTGTTGCTCGGGTCATAAATTTATCACCAGGAATTAAGAACAAATGCGTGATTTTGAAATTGAAGCAAAAGTTCTGTGTTTTTGTTCTCAGCCTTTCCTGCCCTTTTACATTCGTACATTAACTTAAGTATCGCTGTACTTCAGCCCTTACCAGACGATTTATTCAGCTGAACAGTTGCACTTTTGCTTGAGCAAGGAAACGAATGCTAACACACAGGAGATCACAGTCTGGTCTGTTTTGCACAGTTGGCCATGTTGTACTGCACCAGCTGTCTTATTAAATCATGCTGCTTATGTAATTTATTTACTTTCATTAAATAATCACATAGTACTAATTTGACTGGCGTTTTTTGGTTTTCCTTTTCTTTTTCTTTTTTTCTTTTTTTGCAATTGCAAATATTTCCCTCCTGCGTCTGCTTTGCATAATAATTCCTGCACTGTTTAGACGGTATGAAATATGGGCTTCATGTACATCTGAGATATGATCGAATAATGAAAAATGAAGAAGCGTCGGGTCCTGACAGAGCAGCAACAGCAAAACAGGGTGAATGATGGATGCAGGTGATGATCAGGCTGGAGCTTACTCCAAGCCAAACACAGCCTCACTTAATAACACGGGGTAAGGTCATGCCAATTAAGCAGACTGGGAAGGGTCCTGAAACCACGGCTGTTATTTATGCTGTGAATGTTTTCGTGAAATTTTAATCCAGTAATCGATGTAGGGATGAGAAAATAATCAATATTCATAACGATGCTGTGGCATAATCTCATGCAGGTCTTGCTCATCATAAGTTTTTCCATATTAAAAGAAAAGTCAATGTGAGCTGATTTTAATTGATAAACAATCATAAAACTTACATAAAAGAACAAAAATCAGTGATATGAGAGGAATAAACAACTCATGATTTAGGGTCATTACAACACGCTTTTGTTTTATCCTCTATTTCTTAAATTCTTAATGAACAAGGAATAAAACACTTAGGAAAGATTGAGCAGTCTGATTGGACGAGAGACATTCCATGAGTGATGATATTGGACAGTAACAGCACTGGGGCATTTGTATTACTCCGTGTCACAGGTGTTCTTATAATAACTACACTAATTGTCAGTCACAGCATGGTTGAAAGTAATTCTGTACAATCTGCAGTACTGAGGAGAGAGCAGCTGCCTGCCAAAACCTACATTCACAACCAGTCACAAAAGCACTTTCAGCAAGAACACACATCTAATAATGTTATGTCATCCTAAACAACACGCCGTCTCCTTAGTAGTTACTCCTAAGTCCTTTCCAAATCACCTTATCCATGTTGTTCTGTTCATAGTTAACATGAGTTACGCAGATAACTAGCTTCTAACACAAGGCTGAATCCCAAATCCTTCTCTAACCCCTGATCAAGAGAACTTTCCCATGTGTGGAACAAGGGATTGTACACTGGATTTTGATTTAAAACTATTTGGGATCCAATGCCAGAACCCAGAGGTTTTAAAGAGTTTAAAGTTTTAAAGCGGAATAAGGTGAGCTAATAAAGTGTATCTTTATTATATCACCATCCATGGTTTATTTTCATCACCTTCTGACTAAACATAGATATACAGGTAAGAATTTGAAACTACTTCATACTTCACTTTCTAACAAGCTTTAGAATTCTGTTTGGAGATTGGGACGAAGACAACAGGTTCCCGCACACAGTGTGTGTGTATCCCGTGTGTGTGTGTGTGTGTGTGTACTGGCATGGCCTACTGTAAAGACTAATGGACACCCACACCAGAAGAAGCTGAAGATAAAAATGTCATTGCGACACTTAACCCTGTGTTTAGATTTTATTCCAAGCGCTGTTGTCCTGGGTCAGAGTGACCTGGTTCGATCCTCATGTCGGGTTTTAAAGTGATTGTTAAATGAAAAACAGGCAAAGGAAATCAAGTTTGGGAATAAAAAAATTTTTGAACAATAAAATTTGTCCTATTGTTGCTCATACTGATTTATTTATAAGCTTTTTTATGCCTTTTTATGCTTGTTCTTGTTCTGAGAAGCTGAAGGTAATAAAGTTGTCCAGAAATTGTGACAGTCATGTGATATTAGGGTTGGACAGTATCCAATTTTTGGTACCTTTAATCCTTGGGATACAGTATTACCATCTGCATAAAGATAATGAGGAGATATTGCTTTCATACATCAGTTCTGCAAACACCATTTATTATCAGCAGATTATTATTTGTTTCCTTATTTGTCCAGTATGCTCCTCCAGCACATTTTCTTCCACGCGGAGCTGGCATTCAGCTAGTTTCCAACCATTAGTATAATTAACATGTTCGCATTAATCAAACAAGACAAAATAAATATGTGATTTAAGTGTACCAGTGCTGTGGTAGAGCTTTAAGTCAAATTGATGGTGTTCTTTTGCAAAACACAGGAAACAAATTAACGACACTTTCATGCGAATCTTTGTTAAATATCTTCTACCAGAACCGAAGCTCTATAAACACCTCAGTGATGGATATGTCTCCCTGCTCTTCCTTCTCGCCTGCGGTCGCATGTGTCCGCTACTCGCATTTGTCCCGAGAAACATGACTTATCTCGTCTGTCACAGAGATACACGCCTCGAGCTTGAAGAGAGTCCGGAATCTAACTTTCATCACCCTCTTATTTCTTTTCCTCTTCCCAGTCATATTGTCTGTCATCTGTAATGACCTCCACTCCATCAGATTCACGCAAAGCTTGAAGTGTCTTTTTAGATGGTTCTGTTTGTACCAGAGCAATTTACAGAGCAGTGCTTACAGGTTTTAGTTCATTAGAGTAGGAAACATCACACTTTTTAACTGTTTACGGTTACACTTAACATGGTGGAAAATCAGCGAGGTTTTGTTCTCACTAACACACAGCGTGTTACCACAAAGTGTGATGCTCGGTCCTGGACACTTTCCATTTTAATATAACCACCATCAAGAAAACAAAGCCTCCGCAGGTCTCACTTTAAAAATACACCAGAAATACATGAACATGGGAATTTTAAAACAGGGAAACACTTGCCTGCATAAGAATGCACCTGGCCGCGTGGTGGTTTAGTGGTTAACACTGTGGCTTTGCACCTCTAGGGTACAGGTTTGATTCCTCGGGGTCTGTGTGAATGGAGTTTGCATGTTCTTTGCCTGCTTGGTAGGTTTTCTCTGGTTACTCTAGTGTAGTGTGTGACTGTTGACTGGAGGTCCTACTGTACCACGGTTGTAAAAAATGGAAAAGTGTGTGCTGAAAAGTGTCACACCTAAGTTAAGCCTTTATTTGTCACACAGACAAATACTGCACAGTTAAATTCTTGCTTTTAGTGAAGCGTCAGGGTCAGCCATGATACAGCTCCCAGATAGGGTTAAGAGCTTTGCTCAAGGGCCCCAACAATGGCAACCTGGTGTAGCTGTGGCTGAAACTGAGGACCTTCCAATCAGTAACTCAGTGCCTTAGCCCTCTATCACTGCTCCTACTGTAGGTGAAAAAGTGAATTTTCAGATAGGATCATACTGTATAACAACATTTTCATAATAGTTAATGCTTATAATCTCCCAATCCATGCTTTATATTTTTGCAAATATACAAACACATTCATGTCTTTATCAGATAAAAAAAAACACATTTGCTAAATACAGTTTCATGCCCTTTTAAGTCCGTAGTGTCTGGAACTTTTTTGAATTCAAATCTTTCAACGATATTAACTGTCATTCGGTTGAAACTTTTACATGAAAAGACATAAACCTGAAAAAGTGTATTATTCTAAAATGCAAAATTGTTACGATATTGCAACATAAATTTGACATGGTTACGGACACTACAGATTTTTATAAGGACAAAATGAAATGCTTTAATTTAAGCAACAATTTTTACAGGTCATATGCTTTTAGAAGTGTTTCGCCTGCCATGCGGAAGGCCCGGGTTCGATTCCCAGCCAGTGTCCAAACCCCCCAGCCACTGGATGCAGTGCCGGTCCCAAGCCCGGATAAAATGGGAGGGTTGCGTCAGGAAGGGCATCCGGCATAAAACCTGTGCCAAGTTGTTGTGCGGACTGGATATTCCGCTGCGGCGACCCCTTGCCGAGAGCAGCCGAAAGACCAACAACAACAACATGCTTTTAGAAGCTTACACCAGTTTTGGTATCAATACGAATGAATAATTTGCATTTTAAAGGGTTATTGTTTGAAGCGAGACAGCATAACGCTGGAAAATGGCCATTTTGGGGGCACATAGTATAAAATCATCCCTCCAAAATGGCTGAAGTTCGCAACTTAACTTGGTCACTTCCATGTTGCATAAGTAGCTTCTTTGGCTACACACATTTTCTATATTATATGTATAACATAAAAATAATAATAAAATTAGCACCAATACTGTGTTTTGGTCGAATGTTCACCATTGGTCTCCACGGTCCCTAGGTAGACTACAGAGGTTACTAGATGGATGGATGGATGGATGGAAATCTTTATATGTAATAAAAAGCTTCAAAATACTAAACACATTCGTGAAAGAGTAAGGAGAATAATCCGTAAGACAACATGGGTGAGGAAAAAGCGTCCTTGTTCTAAAACACAGACAGAAAGCACATGCTGAAAAAAAGAAATGAAATGATATAATTATATACTGACAAAAAGCTTCACCACATCAACAGCTCCTGTCTGAACCTGATCTTCTGACCAATCAGATCAAGAATTCGGTGTATAATGTGCATTGTCACAGTAGCTAGTGCAACAACAATCAATGAGTATACATAGAATACATAATCAATGACATACAGCACCTGATATACACCATGACATCTTAATAATAAACTAATACTGATGCCCTGCTTTCACTGCTTTAATGTTATTTATGTTGCAAACTGGTCAGTTTTTAATAGAAATAGGGTGGAGTTGGAAGTGGGTGTAACTACAGCTCTGAGACAGGCGTCTGTGTTTTTAGCGGCTGTGACAGGGAGATGGGTGGGGATGACTGGGGCTATACTGGAAACATAACGAGCCCTGTAATTTAGATGTCTGGTGCTAATTTGGGCTTCAGAACTTAATGAGCAATTTGCTGTGTACTGTATTTTCAGCATTGCTGGGAGAAAAAAAGGATGGAGTACAATGACTTGAATAAGTGAAGTTCTACTGTAGTAAGAATGCACAAAAAAGGGGTAAAGAATCAAGGGTCATGACCACGCCAAGATCAGTATCCTGTCTAAATGTACACATGAACAAAACATGAACGGCGAGAACTACATACCTTTACCAAGTCTTTGTTTAAACTGTAGTCTTTCTGCTTTTTTTTCACCCACTGTATGTCTATACAGTACATACTCTTATGAGGTTGTTATTGTGTAATATAGAGTATCATACCCTTTTTCCAATATGATGAAATAAATTAAATTTCATTTTAACAAACTACAGTATATAACCATGACTGAGCAAAATTTAAAATGGGTCACACGGCTAAAGAAACAGCACAGGAACACATGATCACGTGTTTTTATGTTTGTTTTTGGTTGCTTCTATGACCCCAAAAAATAAAATAAATAAATAAATAATAATAATAATAATAATAATAATAATGTGAGTATTTGTTGAGTTTGACATTTTTGGGACGTCATTCCCATATTCCCATATACGTGTTTTAAAAGTAATCATAACTTTGGCTCTGGTTTTCTCCCAAAGACATGCAGATTAGGCTAAATGGTGTCCCCAAATTGCCCTTAGTGTATGAATGAGTTTGTGGGTGTGTGCCTGGCAATGGATTGACACCCTGCTCAGGGTGTACCCCGCCTTGTGAATGACGTTTCATGGGATAGGCTCTGTCACTGGCCCTCCAGGACTGGATTTGGAGACCCCTGCTGTACAGGATAAGTGGTATAGAAGATACATCAACGACTGCACCTCTACAGACCCCACTGTCAAGCTCCTGAAATTTGCAGATAACACTACAATCATCTGCCTCATTCAGGACGGTGATGAGTCTGCATACAGAAGTGAGGTCGAGCAGCTGGTTGTCTGGTGCAGTCACAACAACCTGGAGCTGAACACGCTCAAAACAGTGGAGATGATCGTGGACTTCAGGAGAAACC
>JAQMYL010000033.1:32953052-32964673 GCA_030014365.1 Clarias pachynema
GAACTGTATATATCCAGAGTGAAGAAAAGGGCTCGGAATATCACTTTGGACCCCTCACACCCAAGCCACCTTCTATTGGAGCTCTATCCGTCGGATCGACGCTACAGAGCACCGAACACCAGGATAGTCAGGCACAAGAACAGTTTTTTTCCCCAGGCGATCTACCTCATGAAAAGCTAAACATACCACTTACTATCAATAAATACATGTGCAATATACTGTGCAATAGCACAGATATTTATGTAACTTATTTGTAAGTATCTCACACCCTACTCCATTTGATGTTAACCTTTTTCTTAAAAAAAAAAAGAAATTCTTAAGTTTTTGTGTCGTGCTGTGATGTTTTGTCTTGTCATTTGTTTTGTTCTGGAAGCTCCGTCACTAAAACAAATTTCCTTGTACGTGCAATCATACTTAGCAATAAAACTCTTTCTGATTCTGATTCTGAATAAATGTGTAAACATATTGTTAGCTGGCTAGTTACAGTAGCTTCACCAAATGGCACCAATGTTACACTACGTTATTTTGTTTGTTAGCCAGCTAGCTATCTCATACAAGTTCATCCATGTTTCTAGATGAGATATCTAGCGATGAGTCTCACCAGTTTTTAAATTTACTGTATTTAACAAAACAAAACATTGTAAGTTTACTTTAGAACATTCACACTCTTAAACAGCCTAAGATCTGGCTAGCTCACTTAGCCAGCTAATGGCATGCATGGCAGTGTTTCCACAGGTTGAAATGCCATTGTGCTGTGAAATGCAGATATCTTCATGGGTTTGTTTACTCGGAAGCATTTAAAAGGGCTGATAAATTTACTGAATGATTAATGAGCAATGAGTATGACTTAATTTATCACTTGTCTCCCCTGTCTCAGACGACGCTGCTAAGCACTGAGCATTTGAAGTGTAGACTTTAATCAGGAAAACAAAGTTTTTTTTTTTTTATTAGGTTTTAAAGCTAAATTATTTCAAATTATGCACATTTAAATGGCAAACAGTATTCCAAGCTGTAAATGCAATGGTCATCAAAAACATATATATATATATTTTTTTTTTTTTTTATAAAGTCAGGTAAAATATTTAACGTACGAGGTGATATCAAAAGGTTTAGAGATTTGTTTTGTAACAGATGGCAGCACAAGGCTATAGGCACAGTCACAGGGAGCACCGACCTTCATAAACCAGTGTCCCAAAAGACATCATCCTGTGTACATCAGGAGCTTTGCAACTGGTGCTATTCTGACCCTGTGCATTACCACGTCTGCGATTTCATCATGTCCAGCACGTTAGAACAAACAGCAAACATGAAATTCTGAGTGAAACTGGTAAAAACTGCCACAGAGATGTTTGACATGATTCGAAAAGATTATGCAATGTGCAACGAGTCGTTTGAGGTGTTTTGAGGGACACACACATTACTGGAAGATATTGAGAGATCATGAAGACCTTCAACGAGCTCAACCCCAGAAAATGTCAAAACATGATGATCGAAGGAGAACAATCCACAACATTGCTGGTGTTGTTGGTGTGTCATATGGAACAGTCCAGAGGATCTTCACGTGTGATTTGAACATGCACCGTGTTGTTGACAAGTTCGTCCCCAGGTAGCTGACCCAGGAGCAGAAGGAACATCGTGTGGAAGTCTGCTAAGAACTCCGTCAGCATGCCGTGGATGACAAGTCCTTCATGTCGAGGATCATTACCGGTGACGAAACTTGGGTGTTTGGGTACGACTCTGAGACTAAGTGTGGAAAGGCGAGACAATCTTTTTCAACATTCACGGCATAGTGCACCGTGAATCTACTGCCAGGTTTTAAGGTGTTTGAGGGAGGATGTACGGCGAAAGTGACCGGATCTGTGGCACAAGAATCTCAAAACTTTTTTGATACTACTTTGATATTATGATTTCATTTGCATTCACATAGTGCAGAGAAATTACAACATTCTCATTTTTAGCATTACCTCACACTGTTATAAAGCACTCACACTGGACACTCCTTCCAGTAATGTTAAATAAATATCTCCATACACATACATTAATTTAAATAAAATAGAGTACTATAAAAAGTGTTATTATAAAATACATATAAATAAAACATTTATTCAAAATTTTAAAAAGAATCAACAGGGCAGTCGAATAAATATTGTATGTAAAATCTAAAAAGCTATATGTGGTGTTACATTGGAGAACACTGATGACCTCATACTGTACTATACTGTATATAACTATAACATATGGTTTAGGATTAGCCAGATTAAGATTAAAGAGGTGAGTGTCTGTGTGTGTATCTGTGCATGCGTGTGATTAAAATAGCTGTGAAAATGAATCCCTTATTCATTATAGAGCGGAGAGAGTCATGTTGTCTTCGTAAAGTACGTGCTATTGTACTGTTATTCTTCCACTAAATAATGCATTTCAGTAATGATGCAAAGCTAAAATGAACCTCCTGACCTTCATCTCTGTAGTTTCAAATATCAAATAACCCATAAACTTGAAGAGGAGAGAAAAAGACGATTAAAAAATTATATTAAATTTATTATTGCATAAATTTACATCCCCTAAATTAATTCTGGAGCGACTCTAATGCCAGTTAGCCTAATCTGCATGTCTTTAGACTGTTGAAGGAAACCCACCAGGCACAGGGAGATCATGCAAACTCCATGCATACAGATCCAAACTCTCGCTCCTCAACCCTTTTTACGGAGGCAAAAATAGGAAAAGCATGTTCTAGTCCAAATACTTATGGACTTGACTGTAGCGTTCTTTTGCCCAGTCTTAACGACCTCTAGGAGATGATTGACAGGCTGCCAAGAAGCTGTTGTGGATGTATTAACATGAAGTCGCATTTTAACTTTGCACCAGAACCTTCGGCCATGTTGAAGATGTAAAACCACTTGAGTGTCAGTATGAAGATATAAAGTGGCTTGTGAGTGTGTGGAATTGGTGTCTGGTGTCAGCCCTCAGGCTGATCATTTAAAGAGTCAGACAGTGTCATGAATCTGGTAGACATTGTCAAGATGCTGCATGACCTTCATCCAGCTGTAAGGAGTGTAAAGAGACGGAAGGAGGAACAAAAGAGTGATGCTGATACTGCAGGCTTCCCTTATACAGCATTACAGCCAGTCTCGTCCTCGGTGCGACTGTTTGGTGAAGTGATGTAAGATCTTTACTGAGATATGTAGACGTGACAGGAATTTAAATAATGTAAAGAATACCTAGTGAAATTAAATATGAGAACTAAAGTAGCAAGAATACTATTTACAAAGGTTGTTCGAGTCAAACTGGGACTTTTGATTGTGCAGAATAACAGAACACAGTTTTGAGAGTAAAACCTCCTTTTATTTCTCTATATAATCCCCTGGTACACTAATGTGTATATAAGTACTGTATTTGCTCGCCTGCCTTCACATGCATATGAAATTGGAGTAACATCCAATTCTTAATCCATAGGGTTTAATATGATGTTGGCCCCGCCCTATAACAGCTATAACAGCTCCATCTCTTCTGGAAAGGTTCCCCAAAAGGTTTAGGTTTAGTGTTTATGGGAATTTTTGACCATTCTTCCAGAAGTGCATTTGTGAGGTCAGGCACTTATGTTGGATGAGAAGGCGTGGCTCGCAGTCTCCACCCTAATTCATCCCAAAGGTGTTCTATGGGGTTGAGGTCAGGAGGCCAGTCAGGTTATTCCACACCGAACTTTATGCTTCATCCATGTCTTTATGGACCTTACTTTGTGCGCATTCATGTTGGAACAGGACGAGGACATCCGCAAACTGTTTCCACAAAGTTGCGAGGATGAAAATGTCCCAAATGTCTTGGTATGCTGAAGCAGTAAGCGTTTTTTTTTTCTCTCTCATTATACAGTACATCTGAGCCCAACAGAGGCTTGGTGCCTTAACCACTGATCTACTCCAACCCCGTACTAATATATACTGTACTAACTGTAGAGCTCAGAGTATACCCAAATTTCCCAGAGTAAATACTGACACAACTTTCTGGACTTTTGGACTCTTACTGATAAAACCAGAAGAGCAAGTCTTTTTTATTTTCCTTAAAAATAAATAAATTAAATAACCACATTTCCCCCCCCCCTTTTTTTTTTTCATAAATTCATATAAGCCTTAAAAATGTAAGAGAGGAAATAAAGCATGTAATTACCACTGACCCCTGAGGGGCAACGAAATGAGTCTGCGGTACAGTATATTACAGTAATTAGTAGTTAGAATGTTAAAACAAGTGCACATATGTGCCAAGTGAAGTGGACAAGCTCCGTACAAACCCGACTCCTGCTTCCAGTCATTACTTGCTGCGTCCTTTGTCTCTGATGCTAATGACTGTCTTTACTCTCCCTCTCTGTCTGTGTGTATGTCTCTGTCGAGTTGAAACACAATCCCTCTCTCCGCTGCTTCTCTTTCCTGGGGAGTGAATAAAGCCAGCAGTCAGGCACAACTCCACTGAATCTAAAGTAGATGAGCTTGTCCAGGTGGATCTGCCTGAAAACTGCATTAAGATGTTCACATCAGCGTTTAGTTTGGATCTGTGTGGCTCTCAGCTTGTTTAATGAATCAAAGCTTTCAGTATCGGCTGCACCAAGGTCAGACTCCACCGACTTGTGTTTGTCTTCATGCTTTAAGGTGGAGGTGGAGCTCCTTTAAAGGTGGAGGTCTAGGAGCTTAAGTTATTCAAAATACCTTTTAAACAAAGATGAACAACAGACTCGAACATTTTTTATTTTATTTTTTTTCCAGAATGATCGTGCCTTCTCTCGTGATTAGCGCTCCTGTTAAATGGCCAGTACATTTAAAAAGCCAGATTAACTAAAGGATAAAATACAACAAGAACAAAGCTCCCATCTGTGAATAGATAAAAAGAGGAGCAGATGAAGGTTGGATGTAAAAAGCATTTTTTTTTTCTTTTCTTTTTACACTTCCATAATATAGCTTTAATGGCTACATGCAAAGCAAAAGGGATAGAGGGTCAACCTGAGTTCTTGAAATTCATATAAATTCACGCATTATCAGACCCCCTTTGAGTTCGTGATAATTAATTATCATTTTTGATTTTCAGACCTAATTAATTAACTACCATATGTCTCGTATAAAGCTGAGAAAGAACTAAGAAAATGCGTTGCTTGTTTTCCTGTATAAAACGCACACAAGAAATAAAGAGAAATAAAAAATACTAATTGTATTTATTTAGTATTTTCGCTGCAACTTTTGACAATATACCTTCGGTTCATTAAACAACAATTTGCCAAAAAGCCAGCAAAAAAGTCAGAACCGATCCTGTGTAATGAGAGCAGATGCTGATAACAAAGAACAAAACAATTAAGAGTGTGACACAACATGAAGCCCAATATAAAGCACAGTTACTATTAGTCAAAGTTAATTATTTTACTATAAAGTCTTATACCCAGAGCAATTAGTTTCTGTTTTTGTAAATAACGCTTTCTCCTTCCGACCTTTTTTGGTGCGTAATTTTATACTGCACAGCTGCAGAGTCCCCGAGCCTCACTACAAGCATTTCAATGTTTGAAACATGTGCATGTTGACATTTAGAAACAACAAAATATCAAAACTTTTACACAATTGGTCATTACACCGCCAGGGTCCAGGTTTGATTCCCGCCTCGGGGTCTGTGTGTGGAGCATGTTCTCCCCGTGCTTGGTGGGTTTCCTCCGGGTACTCCGGTTTCCTCCCAGAGTCCAAAGACATGCAGATTAGGCTAATTGGCGTTCCCAAAATTGGCCGTAGTGTGTGAATGTGTGTGTGCCCTGTGATGGATTGACATTCCGTGCAGAGTGTCCCCCACCTTGTGCCCCAAGTCTCCTGGGATAGGCTCCAGGCGCTGTATACAGGATAAAGTGGTATAGATGATGATGATCAGTGAAGCGAGGTATCACTTATGTTCTAGCAGCTGCAAACAGACATTTCATCACCAGTCTCCTTTTTTCTATTTTGAAATAGTTATGACAAAGAAATAGGGAAAAAAAAGCAGCTTTTCATGTTACAGAGAAACAATAAAGTCTGAGAAGTCCTCTACCCTGAAGAATGCCCATGGCCAAAAAACAAACAAAAAAAAAAAACTAAATAAAATAATAATAATTTTAAAAAACAGGCACTGGAGTCCGTTCATGAGTAGGGAACTTGAGTTATAATGGACATCTTAAGTTTTAAAGTCCAGTTTTTCCACAGAGAGGAATGTATATTTAATGTGAGAGACTATAAAAAAAGAAGAATTCATCCAAAACAACATGGTTTTATACTTCTGAAGACGTTTTGGTGTAACACTTCTATAATTTTGTGTGATTAATGAGAAACTCACCTTTGATTAAAAGGTTCCTTAATCATATACAGCTTTTGTCTGTCTGTTTTCCCTCTTAGGTTGAGCCTGTCACAAGCTCAATCACACACTATAAGCAACTTGGAAATGCCAATGAACCCGCTCTACATCTGTCTTTGGACTGTGGGAGGAAACCGAGCAAGCACGGGGAGAAAATACACAGTAAACTCTGCCTATTTATTTATTTAGTTTTAAATAAGAGTGCAGTTCTAATATGTAGATTAGATGGCGCGACCGTGAGCACCAGAGTGACTGAGTAAGTACTAGAATGAGTGCAGAAATATAAACCTGTGATTTATCTTGTAGTCAGAACTACTGTCAGAGAAGCAGCTACAGACAATGACTCATCCGTTTCTGACCAAGCAGAATTAAGACTTAAAGCACATTTGGTGAAATATGTGCCAAACATTCAGCGTGTCCAATCAATCAGTCCAACGTGAATCAAAATTGAGCTGAGCTTTTAACTGATACAATATAAAACTTACGCCATAGCGTCAGAATTGATATCTGACCCACCGCCCAGACATTCAGTATACATATTGTTCACGGTTTGAATGACATGAAACGTTTTCATTTCTGATCAGGACAAATTGTGATGGATGGATGGATGGATGGATGGATGGATGGATAATTTAAAATAATCAGTAGCAAGTATAGTAACACAGTTGGCATGTACTGTAGTACACATGCAGGTGATGACCCATGCTTCAACAGAAATGACTAAGAGACAAACAGAACATACTATAAAGAATGAACTGAATATGAGGTAATATGTACAATTAATGATTTATATTCAGTGGACAGAATAGTGCAAAATGAGATGTGCAACCAAATTATACCAATGAAAAGTGGGTGGTGCAAGACTGATGTAATTAATACATAATTATGACTGTAGATGGTGAGTCTGTTATGAATGAGAGCTACTGTACATGTATAACCGAGGATGAGTAGCGATTGAGGAAGCATTAGGATTAAGGGTGTTTTCACATTAGGCATGATTGACTCGTACCATGCTTCGGAGGAAACAGATGGCACTTATGACGTTGCGTCTAAACAACGATCTACTTCTGTTCTCAGGCATCATTGGCTTTTATATTTGATTCGATCCGTGCCTCAGTACACCATATCGTTCTTGAGACCACTTTTTCCAATGGACTCTGGAATGGTTCCTAAGAATGGAACACTTGTTTTCTCACTGATCAAAATGAACCAGACTTTGGGCTCAAGTGTTTTCAGAAACGATCCGTAATGTGAAATGTCCTAAGAATCCTAATCATGTTCACAGGCCGAGTAAAGAGATGTTAAAACAGTGTATGGGAACAAAGGAGTCAATAGAGCTCAGTGATAAACGTTACCATTGAACATGCTCTTGAGCTTGGCAAAGGTGGGTCCATTCAGTGGGTGACTGGTGTTGGACATGATGGACGGCATTTCCAGCACCAGTCCAGCTTAAAGCCAACCACAGATCCATCTCTTTTAACCACCTTGTTTGATCGTGTTGTGTCTCTGCTTTTGAGGTTCAAAAGCTGCAGCACATAAGAGATTACTGGCCACCACTGATTGGTAGAACATCTGTAGGAAGGAGGAAACCCATGCAGGAGAATATAGAATTCTAGACTGATAAGTTAGTATGCTACAAAACAACATCAGACACAATGTACTTTATCCTCAATTGTTTAGTGCAATATTATACTGTACAGGGTGACCTAAGAGTTTAGATCCACAGGCATCTTCTTCATATGAAACTGAAGAAGTTTAATATTTGGTGGCTTTGAAACAAGCAATAGAAGATGGAATAGAAAACTTGTGATTCTTCACAAGGAGAAGTTACTACATCAGATTTATTATTATTATTATTATTTTATTTCTTATAGAACCGGGCTTTTGCGCCACCCTGCCTAGTGCTTAACTCGCCATTTGAGATGCAGGTCAGATTTCACACAGACAGCACATACACTAACTGATGTGTAGCAACAAAACCAAGTGCTGGTAAAGCCTGAGTGAAACGGGAGCGCGGCAAAGGAAAAAAGATCCCCTTTAAGGCAATTTCGTGTCACTGAAACTGGTTCAAAGCCAAAAACAGAGCAGTTTATTTCTAGAATTCTTTACCTAAAAATAACTCACACATCTTTTAGAAGCAAAATGAGGTCATAAAAAAAAAACATAAATAGCTGAGCAGTTTCTTAACCATGTCCAGGATCAACTTAAAGCTCTCTGATTAGATTTGACCTTCCCCAAGATCATCCCCCATCTCTAAATCTGGAAACGCGGCTGAAAAGAAAAAGAAAAAGAGGAAGCACACTTAAGTGGTTGGAGACCGCCGGAGAACACTCCAGAGCCACTCTGAGAACGGGGGAACGGGGGAACGTGTGATGGCAAGATGGTTTGCTTCTAAATGAAGTGCTGGAGTGTACTGTCTCCAGTGGGCACAGGGTTCATCTGTTTCAATAGAGTTGAGATTGCTGTCTCACACACACAGACTCACAAAAACAAATACACACACACACACACTGTTCAAACAAGCGTCCTCCGGAAGCTCGGTGCAGCAGAAACAAGCGGCAGTAGATAAATCATCACCTACACATAAATACCACTCTTAATTGTCTCAGCTATCTTCATTTACCAAAGGTTGAACTACTGGCATTTTCTCAGTCTGTGTATGTGTGTGTGTAGGTGTGTGTGTGGGTATAGGTGTGTGTGTGTGTGTATATCATGAGTATAATGGAAGGAGCTGTGAAACTCCTGAAAGATAACCTCAGACTTTAAAGCTTTTTGAAACTGTATTTTCTCTCACACACACCTACACACTCCCACTCACACACACTGCAGGAGCTCATCTGTTTTACCTGCAGATCCCTGCATAGTTCCACACAGCTCTCTCTCTCTCTCTTTCTCCACTCTATCTTCCTTTAACCTTGTGTCTTACTGCTGAACAACACCTAACAACACATCCTCTAGTATTTCAATCTTGGCTTGGTGTATCCGTCTGTGATACGTCTGTGATGATGTGGGATTGAGTGGGGTGTTAATACGCACTGGTCTGTTTGATGACACGCTTGACCCTGTTAGATGGTGCTGTCGTTCCCACTTGATGGACAGAGACCCCAAAAAGCATCACAAGGTTGAAGGTCATTAACTGGACGAGAAAGAGAGAGAGAGAGAGAGAGAGAGAGTGTTTAAGCAATGTTTATTAACACACAACTTGGGATAAGTCTTGACCTCCTGACAATGCTTATCTTTACCATAGCTCAATGCTCAGGTCTAAATAAGAATCTCACTCACTCACTCATTCAACGTCTATACCGCTTCATCCTGTATTTAGGGGGCCTGGAGCTTATCCCAGGAGACTTAGACGGGGTACACCCTAGACCGGGTGTCAATCCAAGCGAATTATCCTAATCTGCATGTCTTTGGACTGTGGGAGGAAACCGGAGTACCCGGAGGAAACCCACCAAGGGAGAACATGCAAACTCCATGCACACAGAGACGGGACTCGAGCCTGGCCGGGAATCGAACCCGAACCCTGGAGGTGCAAAGCGACAATGCTAACCACTACACCACCCTACCGCCTATAAATAAAGATCTATCGATCTTAAACCAAACTTACCGATGACTGTATATAGGTAAGGTAAGTTACGTTGCTGATATCTTGCAACCCACAGATGCACACATACTCATGTACACTACAGGAAATGTAGAATGCTTTTGCAATGTGAAAGGAAACTGCAGTACCAGGAGGAAACCCACAAAGCAACCTCGAGGCGCATGAGAACGGCATTAATCCTTAAAACACAGTGCCGCCCTGTTTTAAAAAAAAAAAAATAACATCAGGAAATGAGTTCTCACTTTGATTACCAGCACTTTTTTTTTTTTTTTAAATCAAATCCATATCTGTCTCATCATGCGAGGTGATAAAAATTCACCCACACCAGCCTCATCGTTATCTCTTCACTCCACTTATCTCTGTTCACATCATTAAAGGAGTAATCGCTGTTAAATCCGATGTTAAATCTATGTGGGTACGAGGCGTACAAAGTGCTCTGTGCTGTTTCGATGATGTGACGGAGCCGAAGCTTTGCAGATATTTCTACATATATATATAAAATTATAATTTTATTTTTGTGTTTGGACAGTTTGCCTCTATCTCTTACTGTACATTAACCTCCCTTTATTGCACTTCCTCATTCCTTATATGGTAATACTTCATAAGCATTGCCGGAACACATTCACTTCCCCGTACCCATTTTTTTTCCATACACCATGTACATGGTTTGGATGTATTTGACTTGATTATTGCGTATATACTTCATTTCTCTCTGAATAAACCAGGGAGAGCATATAGACACATCATGCGTACCGTGTTCATGTGTGTGTTTCTCTCCTAGCCGTCAAGCACATCAGCGCCAGCCAGTAAGTGTATCGAGGCTCGGCGGACACTTCAAGCAATTCTTACATCATTTTTAAATTTAACCTTCAGGAAGACGCCTTTGGACTGAATCGATTCGAACAGGTTTGCTATGATGACTTGTGACTCCAATCGCTTGAACAGTTATAGGACTGAAATTGCTACAAGCCCCTTCACACCCAAGTCTCCATCAGTGAACAGCCAATAATGTCAACATATACTAATCAACTAAAACACAATTCCTGCTACACAAACGCACTTTTAACCTCAGAGCACACAGTTATACAGTAGAAGGAGTTTATTTATGGTCTTGCTATCTGGTGTCACCCAAATGAGGATGGTTTCCGTTTGGAGTCTGGTTCTTCGCCATGTCGTTTTTCCTCCCCTCTGACTTGCTCATTAGCAAGCAATAAAACTTAAAATGTTTTTAACTTTTTACCTTATATCCAGAAATTAGTTTTCAGTCCAGGCTGTACCCCGCCTCATGCCCTAAGTCTCCTGGGATAGCTTCCAGGCCTCCACCAGCCTATACAGGATAGGAGCTATAGAAGATGAATGAATGAAAAAGAATAAAGCTGTGTTGTGACAAAAACGTTATACAAATAAAATGTAATTAAATTGAATTGTTTGTTACATGAGACATGGCACCATACATCTTTTTGTTTTTCCAGCATTAATACTGATAATGAAACGTCGAGTATCCGCCAGTATTAAACCCCATCCAGTGAATATTAGTCTCAAACATTTTTAAAATTCATTCATTCATTCATTCATTCTTTCATTCTTTTTTTATATACACTACTGTTCAAAAGTTTTAGAACACTTGCAAATTTCTTTGTTTTTGTTTAGTGATTTATTTTCTACATTCTAC
>JAQMYL010000033.1:32971383-32986718 GCA_030014365.1 Clarias pachynema
GTGTGTGTGTGTGTGTGTGTGTGTGTGTGTGTGTGTGTGTGTGTGTGTGTGTGTGTGAGAGAGAGAGAGCGAGAGAGAGAGAGAGAGAGAGAGAGAGAGTGTGAGTGAGTGATGTTTTGGTATGTTGATTCCACATTGACACATATTATTATTATTATTATTATTATTAGAGAACAATACATATTTAAATAAAAACATAGATATATATGTATAGATATATATGTGCATTTTACATTCATGTAATAAATCAAAAATTCCAAGAAATGTGAAAGTGCTAAACCCCAAGGCTAAACCCTGCAGTTTCATGAGTTTCATGAGGAAGGAGAACAACGCGATGTGTAAACTGTTAAAATGTCCCCGTGCTCCGCCTCAAACCACAAACCATGAGAAAGAATTCTGCTTTTATATTGTTTACAAGATGTAATCCTGCAGCTCTCTGTGTAATATCCACATAACCCACGCTCTCTCTCTCTCTCTCTCTCTCTCTCTCTCTCTCTGTGTTGTAGTGAGGTAGTAAAGACTCTGGACTAATCATTGAGTTCAAATCCCAATTCTCTCACTAATGGGTTCTTGAGCGAGACACTTCACCGCCAGCTCTTCATCCCTCAGACCAGTGACGGTGCTCTGCAGCACTCACAGCGTAGGTTCAAAGCATCTGCTCGTTGTTTCATAAAGTGGGTGCATTTAATAAATAAACAAAATGACTAAACTATTAAAACCCCATTTTCTCTACACTCTTCTATCGATAGTTAGAAGTTTCTACAATAAAAATGTAAATTGCTCCTCCATAGACTACAGACAAATTTTTTTAGATGAAATCTTTTTTTTTTCCCTAACACTGTACTCCAGGGTTACAGGGCGCTTTAGGTTCGTTGTTAGGTTTCTGCTGCCGTTCAGAGTTCTTGAGGTAGATTAATGTTCTTAGCTTGCTGAAAGATTTCTCCACAGACCCTTTATGAGTTCTTCTACAGAAAACCAAAGGAAACCCATAAGTGGTCCAGATTCAGGATTAGTTTTAGGGTTATTGGTACATTGAAATGGTCCTTTAGGGATCTTTGTGTTCTTAGGTCGCTGAAAAAGTTCTACATAGACACTTTATGAGTTCCTCTATAGACCATAGAAGAAAAGTGGTCTAGGTTTATGGTACTGTTAATATTAGGTTAAGTGTTTGGTTTGAATGATGTTTTAGGGTTCTTTAGCCCTTAAAACTCAAGTGGCATGGATCCGTGCCGGCAACAGAGCTATAGTCAGTGATTGATTTAAAAAAGAAAAAAAAAAACTGTTATATGGAAGTCCTGCCAGTGTGTGTGTGTGTGTGTGTGTGTGTGTGTGTGTGTGTGTGTGTGTGTGTGGACAGGGGAGCCTTCAGACATCAAACTTTGTGTTTGGGTTTTTGGACATGTCAGATAGAACCCAAATTATTATTACGGGCGAATTTTACTGCTTCCAGAATATGACAATGACGTCGCAAAAACTCACCAAATTCAACTAAAGTTATTATTTTAGATCAAAGAAGCAACCGAAAAACAACCATGTGTATTTGATGTGGAAGAACTTGAATGGCCTCCCTAGAGTCCTGAAGTCAACCCGGTAGGATGAATTAGGGCGGAGACTGCGAGCCACGCCTCTTCTGGAGGAATGGTCAAAAATTCTCATGAAGACATTCCTAAACCATGTGGAGAGCCTTCCCAGAAGAGTTGAAGCTGTTATAGCTGTTATAGGGCGGGGCCAACATTATATTAAACCCTATGGATTAAGAATTGGATGTTACTCAAGTTCATGTGCATGTGAAGGCAGGCGAGCGAATACTTTTGGCAATAGAGTGTGTGTACTGTATATACATACTGTAAACTTATAAAATCACTATTTTAAAAATAGCTTAAAACTCTGCCTTTCGTAGATTTTATAAAAAAGTTCTACCTTGAATAATTTTAGTATCATCAATAAATTATAGATATGATTATAACAGAATATACTTAGAAATGTTTAAGATGTATAGATGTCTTGGTTTTTTTTGTTTTTTTAAACAAGTGTGATTTAGGGTTGTATAGATCAGCTTTTATTAGGTTTCTTAAAAGTCTTCTACATAGACATATGTTAAATTAATATTTTCACTCTAGAGAGATAAAAAAAAATCTTAAGTGTTTTAGGTGAACTCCATCATTGGTTTAAGGTTTCACTGGTTATCTAGGGCTCTTTAGAGAGCTTCATAGCTTCTTAATATGGTTTTACTCTATAACTGAGAGGGAAATAAACAGCTATAGTGTTACACACACAATGTTTAACAGTTCCTTCATGACCAACCAAAGAGTCCTTCATTATTCAGGATTTAAAACGTTTCTTCTGAAAGTGCTTCTAGGTTTACTTTTATGGTTGGGGTTATGTTTCAGTTCTTCATTTGGGTTCTATATATAATATTTAAGTGATTCTCCATAGACAAGAAGAATAATTGTGTCGTCTAGATTTTTTTTATGTGTACAATAGAGGTATACTTAGACTTCAGTTGTTTTTATGTTGTTCTTAGGTTCTTGATAACACATAAGAGTGCACTATAGTTTAAGATAAACCTCTTAAAAGTACTTAAACAGTTTGGTAGCTTCCTAAAATGACTCTATGTGAAACCCCTTCTAATAGTTACCACTCATTAATTGAGTATATAAAACCTATCATTTGTGTTCTAGATTAAGCTTAGAGTCAGATCCAGAAAGTTCTTCAGGGTTCTAGATCTGACTCTAGATATGTTCATATCTTTTTTAAAGGATGTTTTATAAAACCTGGTTTCCTCCATAGATCCGTCCAGCTGAAGCATGCTCAAGTGTTCTAGATTCAATCATTTTGTCTAGGGTCACAGTAAAGGTTAAGTGTTCCTTAAGTGTTTTATAGGTGTTCAGTGCCAAGAAAAAGTATTTGCCCCCTTTCAGTGTCTTATACTGTACAGTATGTATGAATATTTGTCAGACTTATCTTTGGAATGGAGACCATTTCACTTGCTGAAGAATATAAAGTTATACAACACTCACTGGCCCGGTGTGAAAAAGTAAATGTTCCCAATCAACAAATTGCCCTAATCCGATTGATAATTTTGTTTCAGTAGACTAGAAACACACAGGATTGATACCTAAATAGAACCTTTCAAGCAATGTGAAATAGGCTAAACGGTCTCAACAAGCAGGTGAACTATGCAAAAAAAATAATATTCAAATAGATAAGTCTGACAAAACCATTTTCTAGGGTCTGAGAATTGACAGAACCATAGTGAGAGCTATTATTTACTATTTAAAATGATGAATCTTCCTAGAAGCAGCTGGTCTCATAAAATTCCTTCAAGAGCGGTGCAGTGAATCATCCAAGAATTCAAAAAAATCTGAGAAAAACATCTAATGAACTGCATGCCTTGAGACAAGGTCAGCATTCGTTATTCTGCAATTAGGAAGGAAATTATATCCACATTAGAATTGCAAGGCAAAAAAAAAAAAAAAAACATTGGTAACCAAGAAGAGCATAAAGGTTTATCTCACATTTCCCAAATGAAAAAAAACAACTGCATGACTGATGAATTCAAGCTATTTGGGACAATGTTCTATGGACTATTAATTTGAAACTGGATCTTTGTGGAAGACATACAGGTCATTTTACACCAGGCAGTAAACTAGCACGACATTCAGCAGTAAAATGGAAGATGCACGTGTCAGCAGTAAAACGGTGGGGGTAGTGGAATGGTGTGGGGATGCTTCGCTGCGATAGGCTTGAATCAAAGCTCTTCTACAAAAACGACTGCGACAAACCAGTTGGTAAACTTCAGTCAAGGACGAATAAGTTTTCATATGGGCGATGCACTGTAAGTGTTCATTTTAGAACTGTTTTGTGTTTTCTCATTTTCTCCTTATCTCACGTTACATCTTGTATGAGAATCTGAAAGCCCTTATTGTGATTCCGATGTAAAAATAGAGGAGACAAGGTGGGGACAAATAGTTTCTCACAGCAACCTTTCTCACTACAGGTGTAACGTTTTAAAGACTCTATTCTCTAAGAAAACTGAGCATTTAAAGAGCTATATAAATTACATTAGAGGTTCCACAAAATGACAACTGAAGAATCTTTACGGACTCAAGGTTTAAGTATTTGCTTCTGCAATCATACATAAATTGGCTGAAATCGTCAACACTTCACTCTCCCAAGCAAAGGGACCATAACGCTTTAAATCTGCCACCATCATTCCTGTTCCAAAGACCTCAGCAGTGTCATGCCTGAATGAATATCACCCAGTAGCACTAACCCTGATAGTCATGAAGTGCTTTGAGTGACTGGTCATGGATCAACTAAATAGGAAAATTGACGCCAGCATTTACCCCTATCATTATGTGCATACAGGAAGAACAGGTGCACTGCAGATGGCATCATTGTTCACCTGGGCCTCACCCACCATCAAAGCAAGGATTCTTTTGTCGGGCTAATCTTCCTGGATTTTAGTTCCGCCTTTAATCTAATCATCATGCTAAAAAAAACTGGAGGCACTCGGGCTCCATCATTATGCAAATGTGTACTGGACTTGAAGCAGACATCACGTATTCCCCATCATCCTCAACACTGGCTCCCCACAAGGATGTGTCCTGAGCCCCCTGTTGTGCTGACCTCCGGCTGCTCATCCACATTCCCGAGCGCCCACATAGTCAAGCGGTAGGATTAATTTCCCATAATGATGAGACAGAGTACAGGTTACAGGTTGGACAATTGAAGGCTTGATGCAGACCTAACAACTTCTGCAACAATATGAATAAAACAAAGAAAATGTTTGTGGAGTTCAGGAAAGTTGTCAGGAGCCCTTCCACTCCTTTGCATTGGAAGAGCAGCTGTCAAGGTTGTTTTCAGCTTCAAATACCTGGAGACACACATCAACACATCAACAATGACGTCACCCGGCCCACCAACTCCAACAACTTATTAAAGGAGGTCCACCAACAGATGTACTTCCTGAGTAGGATCAAGGGGGCTGCTCACGTCTTTTTACAGGCGTGTGGTGGTGAGCATCCTTTTATGTTTTGCTGTGTAGTACGAAAACAGTGCAGGTAGTTAAATCTGAACAGATGCAGTTTTCCCACAATTGAGGACGTTTCCATCTGCAAATGCAGGAACAGGCCTGCCAGTATCATCATGATGGACTCTTTAAACCCTGTTCATGGACTGGTTACCCGCCTCGACTCATGTAGAAAACTGCATCATTAGGGCCAAAACAAGCAGGTTGAGGAAGAGCTTCTTTCCAGCAGTATTACCCATCGGACTCTCAAACACTGCCACACACTAGAGGCACTAGAGGTTTTTTAAATGTGCAATAACTCCCACACACCAGTGACTCTTTTCATGTGCAATAACAACCACACACTACAGACCACTTTCATGTGCAGTATTACTGAATTCTTGAATATTTACAAGAATTCAATCGTTACTGATTAGTACTATTTAACTTCCTGTTTTACCCATAAGATTGTATTGTTTTCGTAGTTTTATCGTATTATATTTTTTTGTCTAGTGTCTTATTTCATTGATGCTTTGCCAGAACCTTGGTATTTAGTTCTGGTTCATCTTTGAAACCATGTTTTGCAATGACAATAAAAATTTCTTGACTCTTGATTCTGCTATCAGGAACCTGTTCTAACCGGTAAACCCTAAGTTGTAGATGGACCCTAGATATTTCCTTTTAGTGGCAACTGAAGAATCCTTAAGTGTTTTAGATGCAATTTAAGTGTGTACGCTGTTAGAAATTAGCATTCAAACTCAAGGGTTCTTTAGATAGATATAGAATTATAGAATTATATTAAGGATTATACACTCTATAAAAAAAATGGTTCTTCAAGGGTTCTTTAGGCTGGTAAACATGTATAATTACTTAAAACTACTAACTCTACTCTACATTGAAAGCTTTCTTATAGAGAAACACTCACACACCATCTATACCGCTTTATCCTGTATTCAGGGTCACCGGGGGCCTGGAGCCTGTCCCAGGAGGCTTATGGGTACACCCTGGACAGGGTGCCAATTCATTCCAGATCACACACACATACACACTACGAGCAATTTTGGGGGGAACACCAATTAGCCTACTCTGCAGGTCTTTGGACTGTGGGAGGAAACCAACCAAGCACGGAGAGAACATGCAAACTCCATGCACACAGAGACGGGCCAGGAATCGAACCCGGACCCTGGAGGTGCAGGGCAACAGTGTTAACCACTACACCACCATGCCACCACTAGAGAAACACTCATCTGACATCTATAACATTTAGAAAAATCCCTTCACAGCATCTAGCTGGGTCAAGAACACCCTGGAGGAGGTAGGCATATTATCATGAACGTCTATAAGAATAAACACTAACGAAAGGTAACACTACTGAAAGACCTGATTAGACCTTCTAAAACTAAAAAAGATCATTTTGAAGAGAAGAGTGTGAAGAAGGAAACAAAGGGCTCATGTTTCAAAAAACAGCACATCATCTGTCAAACATGGTGGAGGCAGTGCTATGGTATGAGCATGTACGGCTGCCAGTGGAACTGGGTCACCAGTGGATATGGATGATGTGACCGCTGATAGAAGTAGCAGGATGAATTCTAAAGTGTATAGAGCTCTACTGCTGAGAAAAAAATAGCAGAACATGTCACAGTACAGATGGATAATGACCCAAAATGTACTGCGAAAGCACCCCAAGGCAAAGATACGCAATGTTCTTAAAGGGTAAAGCCAGTCCATGACCTCAATCCGACTGAGCGTGCTTTTTACTGAAAACCAAACGGAAGCAGAAAGACCCAAAAACCAGCAGAAACTGAAAACAGCTGAAGTAAAGACCTCAACCTGGTCATGGGTTCCAGACTTCTGGTAGTCCGAATTTTAAAAATAATCCTAATATTAATGTTTGTAGAAATACTTTTGACTGGATGAAATCATATAAAAATACAAATACTATAAAACCTTAATGCAGTGTTTTCATTAAACTCTAGATGAAAGCTAAAAAGTCTACACTTCAATTACATCAAATCCAATGTGGTGAGCAAAAATTTAAACATTGCATCACTGTCCAGATAATTATGGACCTGACTTTTGTACAGATGTACTGTAACTCACTCACTCATTATCTTTATTGTTTTATCCTGTATACAGGGTCATGGAAGGGCCTGGAGCCTATCTCTGGAGACCTCCCCAGTCCAGATCCCAGGAGCCAACCAGGAGACACATCACAGGGCACACACACATACCGTACACACACTCTCATGCTCATTCACACAACTACGGGGAAACTGGGAACAGGAAATTACCCTAATGCATGTCTTTGGACTGTAGAAGGAAACCCACCAAGCACGGGGAGAATGCACACAGATCCAGGGAGGGAATCGAACCTGGAACCTGGAGGTACAAGGCGACAGTGGTAACCACTAAGCCGCAGTGCCACTTTGTACTGGAAATGCATGTGGAAAAACATCATCTGTGAAATGCATGTGTTTTCATCACTTTTCGTAATAAAGAATATACTGTTTATTTTTTATTTTATTTTTTTTTGCACTTCTGTGTTTTTTTTTTCCCACAATCCATTCATTTTCATCAGATTTTTTTTTCCTTCTGTAATTGGTTTAATTTTATGATTTTTACAAATTTTTCTGTTATTTTGATTAATTCTTGTATGATTCTTACTTTTTCTGTGATTTATTTGTTATCATGTGATTTTTTTTGACAAGATTTGTTTATTTCCATGAGTATTTTTTTAACATGCGAACAGGGTTTTCCAACCATCCAGGAACATCTGTAGTCCAACTATGGACCGTGGAGGCCAATGGTGACTATTGTATTTATTCAAAAGGGATTTTGCTTAACAAATAAATAAAATTATATTAACTGGAAAATTACATCACTTCTTTAGTGTATTTTCTTTTAAGAAGAAAAAGAACAAGCATTTATTTGTCACATACTGTATACAGTATATTACAGCACAGTGAAATTCTTTTCTTCACATATTGTGAAGGCTTGTTACGAAGCTGTGGTCAGTGTGCCAGGTCAGCTATGATACAGAACCACAGGACCGAGAGAGAGTAAAGGGCACTGCTCAAGAGCTCAACGGTGTCAGCTTGGCCGTGCTGGGGCTCGAACCTCTGACCTTCTGCTCAGCAACCCGGCACTTGGGCCATCACTGCCTGTTGTCTCATGCTTTTACTTTTTTAATTTTTTTATTTATTTTTACCTGCGAAGGTTTTCACTCAGCGTTTATACAGTAAACCCGTAGCGTATATTAGGTAGGGACTGAGTGTACATTCCCAGTCCATTAATGGATCCCGTAACTCTAAAATATGAAAGAAACTTCCAATGGCTCATATAGTTTTATAAACTGTGACAGGGAAAGACATCCAGTGCACTACAGAGTGCCAAAAACATCAACGATGGAATCACATTCTGGATCGTCTCTCTCTCTCTCTCTCTTTTACCCTAAAGCATGGAACAAACTCACAGCGGCTTTAAATCTGATTTATGACTTGTCATCTCCTCATAACCCTTCAAGCTCATTGGCTGAGGTGCTTTACAGCAGCGTGACACGTCGAAACACTTCAAAGTAGCGAGAACTCCCCGAGGCAGCCGGTGATTACGGCGTGCCGTCCTTCTGGCTCCTGCTGCAGACGTCACCTGCGCACTCTTCACTTCAGAAAGAACGTGGACGCTTGCGGTTTTCCTGAAGCGATTCCTGCTGCTTCCTGCAAGTGCTGGAATCTGAAGGGAATGTCCTCCAGGTGCAACTTTCTGTCCTTCCTGTAGCAACTCCAAAAGAAGAAGAAGAAGAAGAAGAAAAAGAAGAAGGGGGAAAAAAACTAATCCTAAAAGCTTTAACAAGCTTGACGGGAGCTTAAAGCTCACCTGCGGGGTGTATCGATCGATCGCAGCAGAGATACAGAGCTGCTCAACGGCTTTAATATCTTTCTGCAATATTTTCATCACCCTCGTCCACTCGTCTTTCCCCGACTGACTGGCTGTCTTTGCCCACAACAGCTGATCAATACTAAATTTCAGACTCTTATTGACACTGCGAGCTGATTAAGCTCTGGATAGAAGGAAAGAGTGCACTGTTTATCCCGTATAAACAGGAAATCAAAAATGGCTTTGAGTGTAGTGCAGAAACATGAGCCGTGAAATGATTAATTATTGTTTCAGTAGCTTTTCCCTTAACATAACTGTTTGTCTTTAATGAATATTTTTTTCACTTAAACAGCTTTAAAAGTTTAATAATTTTTAATTAGTCTTGTGTTTTTAGTTATTTAGTGTTTTGTTTTTGGATTTTTTTTTATCTCCCCAACATTACCCTTCAGATTTAATCATGACAGCACCAGGGACGTTTCCGACAGCTGTGCACCTCTGCAATAAGGCCAGCCAAAGACAACTCCGTCTCTCAGCAAGTGCATGTTTTCCCAATTCCTCATGGAAAACAACATATGGTGGCGACTTGATCACTTTGCAGTAACGACTTTCCATTTTTGCTCGAAAACTGACTCTCTGGGGAAATTATATAACCTAATGTGTTTCCAGACTTAATGCACAGAAGGTGTGTGTCCTCCTTTAACCTCTTGTGTGAACCCCGAAACTGAAACTTAGTCATTAAACTGTTTTTTAAACAAATATATAATTGGGTACTACAGTACATTGCTTCCAGACACAAATCATTAAATCAAATAAAAAAAGATAATAATTAAAAAGACATTAATAATTATTATTATTTATTACTAGGAATAAATAATAATAATAATAATAGGAACAGTAATAGGAATAGTAGTAGTAGTAGTAGTAGTAGTGGTAGTATGCACATAAGGACCGCCTCTTACCTTACACACCCCGCCCACTTCCACCCACACCCACCACAATTTATTTTCCCAGATGACGTTTGCAGCATCTAAGCAGCGCAACAGACACGAGGAAATAAAACGTGCTGGAGTGTTGAGTCATCCTCTTATTTGATTTATTTCAGTGTGTTGTGCATCAGGAGTTCATTTACCACAATGATTTTCCCTACAAACCACTCGAAGGTTATGTAAGCTGCTTTTGTGAAGAAATATCATTTTCTATAAATATCACTACCACCATTCACTAATAACCTTCACTCTAGTTATACTACAAGAGAAACATCTTAAAATTAAAAAATAGATTTTTCATGTTTTTTTTTTGTTTTTTTTTACATGCACTTCATGCTGTATTTGTATTCTTGATTCCGATTGCTCGTAAGATATTGATTTATCTTTTATATAGGTTATGCTGGTTATAATATGTTATGAAGACTAATAATCAACCTATTAGAAACATGTAAAATAATGGAATTGTTGATTTGACAAATATTTATAGAAATGGACATCTGTGGAAGGAGTCTCCAGTGCAAGGGGTTTGCAATTTTCCGAAAACAGGAAAGTATTCAGGACAAAGGAACTGAAGAATGTTGGAATGGGTGTTTACAGCTGCTATAACATAACCGTCCACGATAACGAACTTGTTTTACAGACGTTCAACAAAATCAAATTTAAACATATATGAATCAAATCTTTGCGCAATTATTTACCATGCAAACCTCACGAATGTTATAAAAGCTCTCATGTTTTTACATTCAGAGGTTAGACAAGTATTCCTTCATTTGTGAAGTAATGTAATTTTCCATAAATATCAATGAAACCAGTTAACCATGCTGGAAATAACTTCCACTGTAGTTATACTACATATATTACATTTACGACATTTGGCAGACACCCTTATCCAGAGCGACTTACATTTTTATCTCATTATACATCTGAGTAGTTGAGGATTAAGGGCCTTGCTCAAGGGCCCAACAAGGACAACTTGGTTGTCATGAGGTTTGAACCTGCGACTTTCCGAACTGTTCTCATTTAATAAATAATAAACATAATTAATTAATAAACATATAAATTAAAAAAGAAACATGTTAAAACCTATAATTGTTGATTTGACAAATATTTCTGAAATTGGGCACCTGTGGAAGGAGTCTCCAGTACCAGGGGTATGTAGTGTTGGAATGGGTGTTTATAGCTGCTGTAACATAACAGTCAACAATAACTAACTGGTTTTATAGACGTTCCACAACATCAAATTTAACCATGAAAAGTTATGCACAATTATTTTCCCTACAAACACCTCAAAGGTTATACAAGCTCTTGTGTGTTTATGGTTGGTCAGCCTGCGTTCCTTTATTTGTGAAGAAATATACTTTTCCAAAAATATCACTGAAATCAGTTAACTATTCTGGAAATAACTTTCACTGTGGTCATACTACAAGAGAAAAACTCTACAAAAAAGATATTTTTTTTCTTTTTACATACACCACATATTATATTCTTGATTCTGATTGTCAGGAAGTTATAGATTTTTATTATATAGGTAAAAATAATAATAATAATAATAATAATGAACCTATTCATTAAAAAAACATGTTAAAACTTATAATTGTTGATTTTACAAATATTTTTGAAATTGGACGTCTGTGGAAGGAGTCTCCAGTACCAGGTGTATGTAAGTTTTCAAAGTCTTCACGAAAAGAGTGTGGGAATGAGTGTTAATAACTGCTATAACATAACAGCAAACAATAACTAACGTCAAAAGTAACCATAAACGGATAAAAGTTATGCGCTGATCTTTCACTAAGCACAATTATGAATCTTAGTAAAATTGCTAACAAAAGAATAAAACCTTTCATGATGTGTTGTTTAAAAAAACACACACGGAGTTTAATGCATTCAGTTAAAACATTCTTGATGATAAAAAGTTTTCTGTAACAGCATGCTCTAAAATGTTTTATTCTTTACTTATTGCCCTAACACAACTTTATTCCCAGATCAAATTCCTTCCAGTTCAAGTTTCAAGTGTTTCTGTGATTGGACTCATTAGTGGACAGAGCAATGTTCAGGACTTCATGTTCAGGACTGACGTCTTTTGCTTATCTAAAAAGCAGAACCACACACAGACTCCCGGCTCATAAGGACGTGTTTAGCCGATATCTGCACTGCATTTAAATACGCTTGCTGTTTCTGAAAAGGCCATGCATTCTAAACACATTCTTTAGTGCTCTAAAACAAGCCTGGCTATTTATTTCTGATATCTCAGAAGGCACACAGTCACATTCTTCACATGTTCTACAAAACTGTTAAACTAAACGAGAGAGAGAGAGAGAGAGAGAGGAGCTTTGTTCAAGGCCAAACCACTACTTAGAGTCACATGAGCTTTGAAGAAATTGGTTTAAATCCTATAATTGTATGGAGTTGCAATAAGAGGAGAATAAAGAGGGGGGAAAAAGTGGGACAGAGAATAATGTGTTAGTTTAAATCTACTCTAAAAGCTCACATTTCAGGCTAATGAAAATACTGACTAGTCAGAATAATATCTTACAATCGCTGCAAAAGTGAGTTAGAAAGTTTGTTGTTCCAGCTGTGAACATCAACGGCCATAGTACGACTGGAGCAGTAATAAAGCAGAATGAGACAATAGGACGACAGGAAGTTTTGAAAAACAAAACAAAAAAAAACACGGAGCACCCGGAGTCTTCTGGAAACAGACATGCAGGCCAAAGAGACGGAGAAAAGGCATTACAGAGCACTTTAATGATTGTCTCTGAGAGCATCCTGCACTAACTAAACAGCATCACCTGCTTCACAAACGAGAGCTTCGACTGGTTTTCACGTTTCCTTTGCAGTTTTTTTTTCCCCGTTAAAAGTGAGCAAACAAACTTTAAATGAACATCATAAACATCCCAAAAAGAGAGAAAAAAATTTCAACAAATAAAAATTTTAAATTTAAAAAAACCTAAAGCATTTTCGACGCAAGACACGTGTTTCACATAACATCAAGGCTCATCTCATATTCAAGTCATGGTGCAGTTTGTCATACACGTACATAATCAATCAATCCACTTAGAAAAGCCATGGCAGCGTTATAATTTCACAACTGAAATAATAATCATAATCATAATCATAATAATAATAACAATAAAACAGTACATTCCTATGAGGCATGTCAAATCCCTCAATGAAACACTGAAACAAAAAGCTCCACAGTTATCGAGCTACAACGAAAAAACAATCATTCAAATGAACTTTTTTTTTTTTTGTAGGTCTTTGGTGAGAGGTTAGCATCACAGCTTGGATGCAGTCAGTAAGGATTTGCTTAAGTCTTTAGCCTCGGCGGCTGTTCTTACGCGCTCGTAGCCCAGCACGGACATGGACTGGTGGCAGTAATCCTCGACTTGTTTGATCTGCTGGATGCTCAGGAGAGTCCTCCAAGCGCTCGCCGCCAGCGTGGCGTTCCTGGATGAGACGATGAACGGCTTAGAGGACGAGTTTGTCCCGTTAGTCATGTTCAGGGCGAACGACTCGACGTCGTGATTGGCGCTGAGGTTAGCGAAGCGGTAAACCTGACGGAGTACTTTTACCGGATTTTCCACCAGGTCCTCGTAGCGCACTGCCAGATACTTTCCCTTCAGCCAGCTGGGAGGGTTCAACGCCGTCCTCAAGGTCCTGTAGGTCCTATCGCATATCACCTCCATGGCCCCGATAGAGTGGTAGTCGGCGCCGTCCTTTTTGTTCGTTTTATGCGCGGCGTCTGCGAGCGGTAGCCGGCGGAGTTTGGGATCCCGACTCCTGACCACCTGCAGGTTCTCTCGGATCAGTCCGTGCCTGGATTTGATCCTGGAGTTGGCCACGGCCCTGGGGTCCCTCACCAAGTGGATGACTTTTAGCTCCAGCGAGGGGTCTTCCATGAGAGGTGCCAGGACGTTGACGTCCAGAATGCGCACCCCTTTAATAACGATAGTGTTGTACTTCAGACACTCGTCCTCCAGCAGACGGAGGCTCTGTGGCGGACATTTCTTACACACCTTGTCGTCCACCATTCCCACCACGTCCTTCCTGTACGCGGAACACAGCGGGTACGAGCAAATCACTTTGTTCAGCGTGGCCCCAAACAAGCCAAGAGAGGTAATGTTTTTGCCCCCGGGGCTGTTATACAGCTGGAATACAGACAGGTCGCAGCGGTACAGCGAGCTCAGCATGTCTCTCGCTGCACCCTGAAGAGACACCGCATCACCCGGGTAGAGCTTCTGCCAGATGTGCCACATGGGTTCGTACAGGAAGAAGACGTCCGGGTTCTGGTTGAACAGCTCGCCAAAAAAGCTGGACCCTGATCGCCACGTGGTCAAGACGTAAACGAGCTGGCGTTTCTTAACCAGAGCGGGTCTGTAAAGGAACCGGATGTCCGAGCGGCCCTGGTACGTGGTGCTCCTCAGCTGGTGGCTGCACTGCTGCGGCTCTTTGCTCCATCTGTAGTTGGCCAGATTGAGCATGGTCAGAACCAGCAGGAGGAAATAGGCCACGAATAAGATAATCCGCTTCCTCCTCAGCACCTTCATCACGATGCCGGGCTGGTCGATTATTTTCACAGGGTTCTGGTACGTTCTGAGTTTCCTCCCATAGTCAGCGTCGGTCTCTCGAGGTCCTGCAGGTTTGATCTGCTGATACTGTTTGCCTCTCATCTGGAGTGGACGGACCGGAGAGCGGCTTCACTCCGCTCTGTCCACTTCGACTCACAGATCACGACGACGAAGAAGAAGAAGATGATGGGATTGTGTTGTGATGTGAACCAGATTTAAAGCTAAGTTAGTCAGTACGAGCACTCAGGCAATCATGATCAGATCCAAACCCCAGTGCAGATCTTCCCCTGTACTGCACTGCGCAATCAGACTCTCCATCATCCTGTAGGGGAAAACAATCCTTCCATCTTGGTGCTGCTGCATGAGAGGAAAGAGCCCACGCATGCCGCTTCCGGTCGGGAACTCGGGTTGTAACGCGGAATAAGCAGCGCGAGCCTAGGACAAAGGACGATAATAAGCGGACAATGGAGCGGGAGAAACGGCGCGCGCCTCCATCACCGGGGCTTCGCTGAGCGCGGATCCGGCACGCGGCGCACCTCCGGCGGCGTCTCTCCCGCGCTCCTCTCGGCGATAAGACGCGGCGAATCTGATCCCGAACTCGCTCGGCGTCCGTCTCTCCGATCCGCTGCTGTGTTTTCAAACTGTTCTGCTGAACTGATTCAGTCCGAGACACACGAAGGCCCCGCCCACCTCGCACCCTATTGGTCGATACATTCGTTTCGTTTTTTCTTCCTAAGACGCTATTGGTCAGGAAAGATGTCAGTCAAACTTCCTTAATCCGTCCAACCGTTAGCAGTATGTTATTTATATACTGTGTATGTGTGTGTGTGTGTGTGTGTGTTTTATCGACTGGCGTAATAAATATAGACACAACTCAGAAAGAAAATAACAGGA
>JAQMYL010000033.1:33007017-33021451 GCA_030014365.1 Clarias pachynema
TTTGGCGGAAGTTCTTACAAAAGTGCTTTGAAGTTTCGTTTATTGGATAGATCCTTTACACTGGTTACTAGGTTACTAGTTAAAACTGTTGGGAAGTTCTTTTATTTATTTATTAACAAATTTATTTATTTAAATGGGGGAATTAACCCAAATATCTAAGAAACAGATAGGTCTTCAGTCGTCTCTTAAAGATTGCCTTCCTCGATCCCTAAACGATGGTGGGACCGGTCGAGCAGTGCTGGAGGATCGGAGGGAACGTGGTGCGGTGTGGGATTTGACCTTTTTCACCTGTCGCCACAAAGTTTGCCATGTCGGCCATGGTTCCGCCCACTTCTGGACGGCAAAAGGGAAGTTACTTACCGGACGCCACACACAGCTACCAATAAGGCTGAATCCCAAACCTCTCTCTAACCCCTGATCAAGGGCACTACTTGGACTGTGAAACAAGGGATTGTACACCCTAAAGTACTTAGCGCACTACCTTTACATTTATTATTCAACCATGGAACGGTTAGTAAGCTATTAATTAGAAAGTTCGAAATGTCAGTATTGGTTAACGTTTTATTGAAACGCAAAGCACAGCGTATTCCACAACGTCTCATTTTCACCAGAGCTGTGAATAAGCTAACGCTAACGCTAACGCTGTGGCATTCAGTACCAAATCCAGTAGGATTCACATATTTGTATGTCGTCTGAGGTCATCACGTTATGATGATAAATCAAACTTCTAAAGACAAATTAATATCCTTATTACCGTCTTCATCCATTTTAACACACTTGATCCCGTCCAGCATGACATAAAGAATATGAAAATAACTGCCAAAAAAATATATATTGTTTGCTAGGTTACTCTTGTATTCATGTGACAAAGCATCTGGTAGTTCTGTAGGTCATCAGGTAATCTGTCTGTTATGTTTATGGTTCTGAAATACACCACAAACATAATTATTAGCAAAAACAAATAGTAGCCTTATGTCGGTTTAATGGTGATTCTGCGGTACACTGTCTTGACTGACTTCATAGGAGTCACATGACTCTTTAAGCACTAGGCAATGACGTGCATGACATACAGTAGCAGGAAAAAAAAGAAAACTTGTAATGTGAGTCACTGGAGGAATTAAGCAACGCTAGAGAAAGCAGTGCTCTTTTGGTTTTGTTTAAAGACTAGACTTAACAATATGGCTGCAATAAAAAGGCGACCCGAAGTGAAATATGTAGATATTCTGGTTATAAAGTGGGTCGAAAAGTCAAGTGCCTAAACCACAACGCTGCTGTTTTAATGTGCGGTAGAGTTGGTTTTATATTGAGATGATATATTTATATTTTAAGTATATTTGAGGCACACAAGTGAGTAACAAGAAGCAATAAACGTAGTCTTGAGTTCTGCTTCCACGTTCACATTTTCGCTCCTGAACCGAAATGACTTGTCGCTCTACAGAAACTGATGCAGCGGATCCAGAACCCGGAATATTCCACCACCATGGATGTGGCCCCCGTGATCCTGGCTGCTCATAGGAACAACTACGAGATCCTGACCATGCTTCTGAAGCAGGACATCTCACTGCCGAGACCTCACGCCGTGGGCTGCGAGTGTACTCTCTGCAACGCCAAGAACAAGAAGGACAGCCTGCGGCACTCCAGGCACTGAGCATCTCTTCTCTCCTTCTCAATCCTTGTGTTCTGCTTTACTTGGGCCTCTGGTTATTGTGTATACTAGGAAAATCATTCCACTTGCTCAGTGGTTTGGTTTCTCGTTCTGGGTTCGTTTCCCAGCCAATGCCCAAAACCAGAGCCACTGCATCCAGTGCCAGTCCCAAGTCTGAATAAAAATGGTAGGGTTGCGACAGGAAGGGCATCCTACATAAAAAACAGTTTAAAAGTTGGGTCCTTGACGGGAGCAGCCGAAAGACCAGCGACAACAATTCAATATTAGGGTTAAAAGATTGTCATGGTTTCTCCTGAAAGTTTTCAAATGATCTAGATGCACCTCCTGACATACCTCTATCTGGCCCACGTTTATTTGTTTTTAGTACTGAAGTACTCATCATTATGAAACATCTGTAATGATTAGTAGACTTCAGCTGATCGGTGAGATCTGTTGGTAAGGTCTGTTATTTCCTCAGGTTTCGGCTGGACATCTATCGCTGCCTGGCGAGTCCGTCGCTCATCATGCTGACGGAGGAAGACCCTATCCTCAGAGCGTTCGAGCTCAGCGCTGACCTCAAGGAGCTCAGCCTGGTCGAGGTGGAGTTCAGGTACAGGAAGAAAGAAATCAGTATACACATTACAGGCAATTTAGGAACGCCAATTAGCTGTGGGAGGAAACCCAAGGAGCACAGGAGGAACATGTAAACTCTAGGCACACAGACCCCAGGCAGGTATGGAACCTTTGACCCTGGAGGTGCGAGGCTTCAGTGCTAACCACTATGGCATCAAGCAACCTAGAGAGGAAGAGAGAGAGAGAGAGAGAGAGAGAGAATATTGATTTTATCTTGACACACCTCAAGTCCCATACACACAAGAGACTCAGTACAAGGCAGACTGAGCATGTCCCAAACTGTGTATTATACCATATACAATATACACATATACATACTATGTAACAGTTGTGTGTTTATTAAGTTATGCATCTGATGACTGATGAAGCATTAAAACATAAGAGGTTATGAACACATTCGGATAACAAACCTATAATATCCAAGGCTTAAAAGAGGACAAGAACAAGAAACGGTGGCGTATAAAATCTATTGCCATTAGAACCGCCTGGCTTGGGAGTCTATAAAAGTACAGAGACAATATGTCTTTTCATCTGTTTTTGTTCCTCTCTCTCTCTTAAAATTAATAAGACAAAGTTTTATAGCAGTGTTTGCTTTTTTTGGCGAAACAAGTATTCAATAAGAAATGTTCAGCATTTTTCAAACATAAGAGAGTCACAGAGAGATGGACAGATTGATAGGGTGAGAGTCAGACAGAGTGTGAGTCAGATAGAGTGAGAGAGAGAGCGAGAGAGTCAGGCAGAGTGTGAGTCAGATAGAGTGAGAGAGAGAGAGAGAGAGAGAGAGAGAGTCAGATAGAGTGAGAGAGAGCGAGAGAGAGAGTCAGATAGAGCGAGAGAGAGAGAGTCAGGCAGAGTGTGAGAGAGACAGACAAAGTGAGAGAGAGAGTCGGACAGAAGGGGAGAGAGTCAGACACAGAGAGAGAGAATCAGACAGACAGAGCGAGAGGCAGACAAATTGAAAGAGAGAGTCAGACAGAGTTAGAGAGAGAGATGGACAGACAGAGAGTCAGACAGTAAAAGAAAGTCAGACAGTGAGAGTGAGAGTCAGACAGTAAAAGAGAGAGAGTCAGACAAACAGATAGACAGGGTCAGACAGAGTGAGAAAGAGTCAGACAGAGTGAAAGAGAGAGACAGACAGACAAACAAGAGAGAAAATATCTTATTATTGCAGTTACAGTATTATGTAATCAGTCATTATGAGAGTGTTGTCCTGTGATCATCTCCATTTACCTCTACATGTTGTCGTCCTCCTTGTCATCCTCACGTCTATCGGTGAGACCGGGTCAGAATCTCTCCGCTGCTAAAGAGTTGAAGAGAGAGCTTCAGCCGTACTCATATACTGAGGTCGTTCCTGGCCAGTTCCCATTAGCAGTGATGAATAGCACGGAGCTGAATTCTCTGGCCCTGAAAGACAGCGTTTTTCATTTTAAACGAGCTGTCGTTGTCATTTTAGCCTAAACGCCAAAAAAAAAAGTCTGCCATCAGCCGGTGTCCACATGGCGTCAATAAAAATAAAAAATAAAAATAAAAAGACCATTCTGGTTTCACTGCATTGCTGAAATAAGAACCAGCAGCCTAACAGTCATGCTAGTTACAAACACTTGACCAGCAAGACTTAACTAGTCAAACCAGCACTCAAGAGCTCTGCATGTAAGTGTATGATATTTGTCTTCGCCATGAATACAGGACTGATTATGAGGAACTCGCCAAGCAGTGCAAGATGTTTGCGAAGGACCTGTTAGCCCAGGCACGAAACTCGCGCGAGCTTGAAGTCATCCTGAACCACACGAGCAGCGAGGATCACGTGGATAAGAGAGGACTCCTGGAGGAGCGCATGAACCTCAGCCGACTCAAACTCGCCATCAAGTACAACCAGAAAGAGGTAAGGAGACGCCACAAGGATAGTCATAAGGCTAACGGTGTGTATGCTAACTATACTGCTTAGGTCCAGTCCGTGTTTATGTCTTGTATCATCAGTCACATGGTTATAAACTTCATGTTTAAAGGGGCACTTAGTCATTTTCTAGGGCGCTCTGATGCCTGTGAGGAGAACTACAACTGTAATAAAAATACTACTCAACTGCTTCTTCTGATGTCTGGATCACACATCTGGAATTACCGTCTGGGTGGTGCTCTTCTGTCTAGGGGCGGAGCTTATTTATGACAAAAAGTGAAAAGAAGCCTGAAATAACATAACAATTCTAAAGTTTTCAATCGTATTTGAAGCCGCTAGAGTCACTTGAGATCAAACACGAATCTACAGTAAATAACGTGAGGGTTGTTCAAGTCATACCGGGACTTGGACACACCATCAAGGTAGAAAGTTTTCTCAGTACGCCGGAGCCAAAAATCTGACTGCCTGCTTCAAGTCTAAAACCCCGGCCTCCCAGGAACTCCTTTAATGACCCAAACATGTGGACATAGCTTGGAGTGAGGTCAGGACTGCACAGGGAATGTGGCGATAACTCCCAGTCGAGTTCCTGTAATGTGTAAGTGGTGTTGGTGAATGATTATGTGTACAGTTCACACAGACAGATGCGTCTCTATCAAATTAAAAAAATCAGGCTGAATGCTCTCGCTGGATGTTCACAGGAACGACTGCAGCTACCTCGGCCAAGATCCTCATTCATGGACGTACAGTCTTCTTTTAAACGTTTGCACCGTCTAAATGTTTTACTGCGGCTAAGAGTCTCATCACCGTGCTGAGCTTGAAGTCTTCTGTAAATGTCAATCGCTTTTACGCCTTCATTCACCAGAATGAAGAAATTTCTTCAGAAGTCCCAGTTTGACTTGAACGCCACATCATATTAAATTGCAGCTTGAGTGCAAAAATAAAAGCCCTTTTTTATTATTTCTATTTTCTTTATGTAGGATCATTTCTCATGTTGTTTTTTAATAAATTAAAATTGAAAATTAATTTTAATCAGAATAAAGTTACCTTGATATTATATAATTATGTTTAGATAACTGAAACAGTACTAAAATCTTTCCAGGAGAAAATACGGTATAAAAGTATTATTCGTGTATAATAACATTTAGAAACTTTTGATGTCACAACAAGTGACATATTTGGTCTATGTTTTACTTACACTTCAAAGAGAAGATCTCTTTCAACATCTTTAAAAGAAACGTTATTGCTGTATTGGGATCAACCATTAATGAGAGCATGTGAGACAAGGTAAAAAAAATTACAAAATAAACAGTATGTACTGTACTGGATATGTCTGTATCTTTGTGGTTTTTGTTTGTTTCGGCTCAGTTCGTGGCGCAGTCGAACTGTCAGCAGTTCCTGAACACGGTGTGGTTTGGTGAGATGGCGAGTTACCGGCGTAAGCACACGGGATTGAAGCTGCTGACGGTGCTGAGCGTGGCGCTGCTCTGGCCCCTGCTCTCCGTCTGCTACCTGCTCGTACCGCGCTCCCGCGTCGGCCACATCATCCACACGCCCTTCGTTAAGTTCATCATCCACAGCGCCTCTTACCTCACCTTCCTCCTCCTGCTCAACCTCTACTCGCTGATCTACGACGAGACAAAAAAGAAGACCATGGGTCCGGCGCTGGAGTCCATCGACTACCTGCTCATCCTCTGGATCATCGGTGAGTCCTCTGTCAGGGTCAGCATCATCATCATCGTCAGTGAGGCTTAGCTGAACGTTCCAGCATCACCATGTCGGATTACATATTCCTTCAATAAAGACAATCGTAAAAGTAGTTGCAGTGAAATACACATCATCATGGTGATGCAGTGACAGTCTGAGTATTAGAAAGTATAAATGGTGATGCCTTGGGATTATCACACAGAATACAGAATAGTGTGAAAAACTAAAACCCTTCAGTTCCGCGGCAAGAAATGCCTTCAGATGAGGGAGGTTTGAGGATGAGGGGCAATAAGAGGAGATGCACGACAACCAGGCGTACTCCTTTACACGCCCCCTAGACTTATGTACTTGGCGTGCAGACATCGGACATCACACCAGGTATGAGAGTAGATCCGTATCACTCCGGTATAAGGAAAAGAAAAGAAAAATTAAATGCTAAAAAGAAAAGAGACAAGAAAAGGAAAGACCAAAGAAAATGAAAGAGGAAAGAAAAAGGAAATGTGCTGAAAAGATAAGACAAAAAGAGAAAAGACAAAAAAAAAAAGTAAAAAAAAGAAAGGGAAATGACGTGCTGAAAAGAAAAAAGAAAAGACAAAATAAGAGTACCTTGTGTTGGTTAAAAAATATTTAATTTCTTTGTTTGAGACAAGACAACGCTACACGAGCCAACATTATTTCTGAATATGAAGAGTCACCCCGAAAGTGTCCACAATCACTCCTGCAGTCCACTGACACACATAATACACTCAACTTCCCATCGCCTTAACATTCCTCCGAACCACGTGACACCAGCCAACCCCATCTTTTCAAACTGCTCGCTCACGCAACCTTGTGGGCGGCGTAACACACTCGGAGGACAGCGCTATCCACTCCTTCCGTGAGCTCACAGACGCCCCTGATTGACTGTAGAGCCGTGATTAATGTGGGAGCACTAAGTACCTCCCATCCCTCCCCTCTGAGAGAGAGAGCTTGGCCAATCAGCTCTCTCTAGACCTCCGGCTGCGAGAGGTTACAGCATCACCAGGGAACCGAACTCGCGGTCACCGGATTATAGGGCGAGCACTTTACCACTGCGACACTCGGAAAACTTGGGAAAAATGTTTGTAAAACTTTTCCCTAACTTAAAAGTGTACTTTGTATACCTAGTGTACTACATGTCCATCAGTCTAAAATAAAAATGTGTAATAATTTCCCTTTAAGGGAAATTGTTTGTCCCAGTCTAGTGCTGATCAGGTACAGAAGCTGAAGCTAGAGTCGGGAAATCTAATAAAAGAAGGGAAATTTCCACTAGATGGAGGAATATCATTGCGTTACTCCGTGTGTGGTTGCGTTACTCCATGTGTGGTTGTGTGTGTGTGTGTGTATATACCTGTACTCAGTGTGTTCATGGCTGCAGATGTGTGTAAACAGACTGGGAGGTCTAAATGCTATGAATGCAGCTCCACTGTGCTTTTTTTTTTTTTTTTGCTGTAGTGTGAGTTATTTAGAGCTCACAGACTCGTATTGTGTGGGATGGAAAGAGTGTGTGTATGTGTACGTGTGTGTGTGTGTATGTGTGGGGCGAATCTCATTTAATTAAGCAGAACAGAACAGCGTCTGGATGCCAAACTGCAATTCGGAATCATTTCTCATGTGTATGAGTGTAAACACACACATGCACACAAACACGCACACACACGTTATTGTTTAAATAAAGGCTAAAAGACACCTTTCTTGTAATGTTTCAGAGACCTTTTATAAGACAAATTATGTAGATGAAATGAAGCTCCTCAGCTATTGGGGCAAACAGTTACACCATGGGTCCGGTCACTTCTATCTATTTATCCTGGAGGCCTCATTTACACGTGCTATTCCACGCATGATTTAAATAGGAGCATTAAATCCTGATAGGGATTAACCACATGCACGTGTGAAAATAAGAATACAGCTGTTTCTTTTTTCAAGCCATTACAGCATAACACAAAGTGATGAAATGAAAGACACAATGGAAACACACACATGTCAAAAACAGAGAGACGGGACTAGAGGAGGTGGTACGGTAGAAGTGGAATTTGTTATATTTAATAAAACAGTTAAGCTGGCAGATCTAAGACATTGTTAAAGTAATGAGTAAAATGCTTGGTTTTGGTTTTGTTATAAAAATTTATTAACCCTGGTGTAAAGTCCTGAGGAATTTTCCAAAAACAGCACAATTTGTTTTTCTACATTACCAGTTTTCCAGCTATCAAAACATTTTATTCATTAAATAACAAGATGTTAAACTTTTAAATATTTTATACATTTATAGTTATTTAATATTCAAGACCCGTCCCCAAGACATGTTAGTTCCTGCCCTCACTTATGTTATAGCAGCTATATTTATACACCATACATCTACACACAGTGGCTTAGTGGTTAGAACTGTGGCCTCGCACCTTCAAGGTCAGGGTTCGATTCCCACCTCGGGTCTGTGTGCATGGAGTCTGTATGTTCCATGCTTTTTGTATGTCCTCTAGGTACTCCGGTTTCCTTCAACAGTACAAAGATATGCAGGTTGCGGTAACAGGGCGTTCCCAAATTACAAGTAGCTGCCATATACAGTAACTGACGGATATACAGTATCGTCCGGGGAGGGGAGTATGTGTCGCTCGATTCCGCCAGATGGCACGTAGACGGACCAAATTACCGTAGAAAAGCACATATACCTATATATTTATCTCAGAATATTTATACACGCACTTAAAATCTTTTATAGCTAGATTTTGGGGCATTTATAAGTGTGCTGGCGTATTTAAGTGGCCGTTTGTGTGACCCCGGGTAAAAATGAAGGTCAGATGGTGGTCTTAAACCAATTTCTTCTTTTTCCTTTTTTTTCTTTGAGAATGCTCGGCAAAGGAATGTACTGAATGTAGGGGTGTGTGTTTGTGTGTGTGCAGTGATGGAGAATCTCTCTCTCTCTCTCTCTCTCTCTCTCTCTCTGCAGGAATGGTGTGGTCAGATGTAAAGCGTCTATGGTACGAGGGCCTGGAGGACTTCCTGGAGGAGTCAAGAAACCATCTGAGCTTTGTTATGAACTCTTTGTACCTGGCCACGTTCGCGCTTAAAGTTGTGGCTCACAGCAAGGTTAGAGATCAAAGGAAATACTCATGCTCGTATGCTAACAGTAATAAAAACGAGAAAATGCTTGTAGGTATCAGGTGCGCAAATAATTCATGCCAAGCGGCTACTTTAGATCTTTACACACCACACCAGAGGGATCTCTGTAAACTCCACTACACACTCACTGTCCACTTTTTTTTAACCACACTTGTATATAATTTCCAGATTCAAAGTAATAATTTATAAATATTAAGTCATTATTTAAGATAGATGGCCATAATGTCGAGAGTTAGTCAGAATTATTCAATTCAATTTTATTCGTATAACAATTGTCATTGTTGCAAAGCAGCTTTACACAATCCAAAACAATTTTGAGATACTAAGTCATGATTATGAGATACAAAGTCATGAACATGAGATAATAAGTCATGACTTTAATACAAAGTCACAGTTATGATATACCAGACCAAAATTATGACATAGTAAGTTATAAGTATGATATTGTCTTGATTAGTTAATAATGCTATGATTAAGATAAAAAGTCATGGTAACGGGATGTTAAGTCAAGATTACAAGATACTTACATAAGATTACAGAATTTAATTCATGAGATTCTGAGATGCTATCCAATGATTGAGATACTTATTCATGGTTACTACATATTGTCATGAATATGACATACTAAGACATAATTATGGGATAAGTCATGATTGAGATACAGTATGAGACCATGATTATAATATACCCAGCCAGAACTAGAGGAGAAAATGTGAGTGGTGTTTGCCGTGGCAAAACTCGGTCCTCAATATTACAAAGTTTCTTTTATTTCTTTGTGAAAAGCAACAGTGCTGGTGTAGTTTGTAAAAAAGCATGATTAGCATGTTGATAGCATTATGCTAACTATATTCTAATCCACCCCCATGTCTCTATGACAGTGAGATCCACAGTTAGGTTCAGTTACAAAGTTCCTATGGAAGTTACCATAGCAGGAATGTAACTGTGAGCACTTCCAATGGGGCAAAGTTGGGCACCTCTTGCTCCCCAACTCATATCCACTTGGAGGGTATGTTCTGACTCTAGAATCTGTGAAAATTGGTCTCAATGTTAAGTCTATGGGATTTTTTGGGCCCCATAGCACCCCATTCCCTCTTAAGCTACACATTTTTACACCTCTTTCATGGGTCTACAATAAATGGTATAAGACTAGTTTTGGTGCCAAACTTTTGTAGGGAAGAAGAAAAAAAGGAATAATAAGTTTATGAGATAATAATACTGATGCTTTCCAAGCACCACTAATTACTGTATGAGATAAAAAGTCTTGATTATTTAATATTGTTATGGTTGAGATCCAAAGTGATGATTATGAAACACTAAGCTATATTTATGTGAAACTATGTCAAGATTACAAGATACTAATTCCTACTCAAAGATGCTTCATTATGATTGAGATACATATTTATGATTGCAAGTCATGATTATGATTTACCAAGTCATACTTTGACAGTAATATACTACTATACTAAGCTATAATTCATGATTATAGGATTGTAAGTCATTATTATAAGATACTAAGCCATTACTATGAGATACTACATCATGATTGTAGGGTGGTAAGTCATTATCATGAGGTTCTAAGTCATTATTATGAGATACTATGTTATTTTTATGTGACACAATATTAAGCTACTGTATATTTAAGAGATACTAAGTCATTATTATAGGATCCTGTCATTATTATTAGACACAAAGTCATTATACTATTATACTCATTATACTCATTACACTAAACCATTATTATGAGATAATAAACCATTATTGTGAGATACTAGGTCATGAATTTAACAGAGCAAGTCATGATTATGATACTAAGTCATTGTTGATTATTATTATTGATTAGTCATTATTATGAGATACTAAGTCATGATTATGATACACCTAAGTCATTATTATGAGATACTATTTCTTGGGTATAAGACACTATTAGAAGAGATACAAAGCTGTAATTTAGATATTAAGTCATAATTATAAGATACTAAGTCATGATTATGAGATACTAAGCCATAATTTTGAATTACTAGGATAGCTAGTTATGTGCTTGAGATGGAATTTACAAAGCATTTGATTTTAGCTGCTTTGAAGCACGAGGTTATATTTTGAGTATTTCAGAACCTGTTGATCGTTTGAGATTTTTAGATTCCCACAAACAATAGTGTTCAGACAGAATGATGTGAAAAAACATGAACATCCAGTTCTATTGAGAGGAGCACCTCGTTGATGAGAGAGGAAAAGCAAAGCATCTCAGAATGCATAAGACGTCAAACTCTGAGGGAGATCAAGAGCAGAAGACCCGAACAATCCCGAATCGGAAGCTGTAGACGGGGGGGGGCGGGGGGAAAGATAAAAGCAACTCGGAAGTAGTTCGTTCATATTCATTTGATCGCTCTATAGTTTTAACGATCCATTGTGATGCAGAATTATTCCAAACTATCACAAATAAGGTGATTATTGTTTAAACTTTGGAAATGGTTCAGTTTTTGTTATCCTGCTGTAATAACACAATATTTTTACTGGAAGTAAAATTACACATTCAACTCATTTCCAGATTATAAAGCATTGACTTCTACTGTACTGAGTTTGTTTTATACCATAGTCCAAGTTTCAGTCATGGTTTACATTAACTGCTTCAGTTGAAAAGCCTCCAGCAGAACAAAATGCAGAATTAAGCATTTTTCCGGAACACGTTTATACACAACCATTAAAATGATCTTGTGTCTCTGCTCTCTCTCAGACATACGGAAGGATAAAGAGTGGATTCGGCTTTACTGAGAGAGCGGCTGCTGTGACTGAAGCCTTTAATCCCCTGTACATTATTCCTAAACTTCTTTACACAAAGTGCAGCTCTGGCATGTAACATAGCATCGTTAAATCTCATTCTGACTCCCACGCATGACTGGTGTGTTCCTGCTTCCACAGCTCAATAAATTTATTTATTCTTTAACTGAGACAGTACAGACAAGCACGTGCCGTTTCCCCGAATATGTTCGCTGTTGTGATTTAAAGAAAGTCTAATGGAGAGATACACATCCACAGTAATTGTACATTATTATTATTATTATTATTATTATTATTATTTATCAAGGGTGTGTGTCTTGATTCAGTTTAAGAACGAGTGCTCCAACTGGAAAGACTGGGACGCCTCTCACCCCATCCTGGTTGCAGAGGGACTTTTCGCCGTCGCTAACGTGCTGAGCTACCTGCGTCTCTTCTTCATGTACACCACCAGCTCCATCCTCGGCCCTCTCCAGGTAAACAACATCAACGCTGTTTATACACCAGTACACACACAGACACACACAGGGCTCTGTGCACAGATAGCCGCTACCAGCTGTGTTTAAGTACAGCTCATCATCAATACATGTAGAAACAGTCGAACCTCATCACTGTCCACTGCATCTGTAACGTAGGTCTGAGCTCCACAAGGAGTCATTTGTTGAATTCTGTAAATAAACATTACATAGATATATAACACAATTTAGACTTCTAAGAGTTGATGTCAAAACGCATTTCCCCTCATGATGAGGGCTTCTCATAGACTGGACGAACTCTTCGTGATGTCACCCATTGGTTTTCTGCAAAGCAGTTTTGACGCTCAAAAGTTGGCGCTCTGTTTGTTTGCCATCTTGGCAGGATCTGACTCCAACTACACCAATGTTAATCCATCCGTGGACAGATGGGCGGCGCTAACGAGTCTAGTTTTGGGGAGTTTGGGGAAGGCATTTTTCTATTTCAACATGCCCCAGTGCACAAAGCAAGGACTGTAAATACATGGTTTGATGAGTTCGGTGTGGAAGAACTTGACTGGCCCGAACACAGAGCCCTGACCTCAACCCCATCGAGCCAGACCTTCTAGTCCCACATCAGTGCCTGACCTCATAAATGCTGTACAGAATGAACGGACACGAATTCAAACAGAAACACCCCAAAATCTTGTGGACAGCCTTCCAGGAGGAGTGTAACTCCCTACCAGACACGTGTCGGTTCTGCATTAGACCAGCACTTATATACTAAGCTGTACAGAGATTAAAATCAATTGTAGTTCGTTTCTCTTTTAGTTAAATCTGATTCAGAAGAAAAACATTTCCCTTCTACGAGCCTGTTATTTCTCTGTAGCTTGGAAATGATGCAGCGAAAATGTATACAGTGTTTGGTGTGTGTGGTCAGATGCTCCGTAGATTTGATCTTAAAAACCTAAACGAAATCTATGTTTCTGTTTCCTGTAATTCATTCCTATTCCTGTATTCATTCCTATTAAATTCAAGAGAGAGAAACATGATAGATAACAAAACACAATAGTGTGGTACAACTGTACTTTAGTGCTATCTAGTGTCACCCAAATGAGGATGGTTTCCCTTTTGAGTTGAGTTTTTAACCTCAAAAAACTGATAAATGGTATACATAACTATATATGTACATTTCTTACATTTTTAAAATAAATATACAGTTAAACCTTTTAGCACTGGTTGCTCAGTGGTAGGTGTTTCGCCTGCCATGCAGAAGGCCCGGGTTCAATTCCCAGCCAGTGCCCAAACCCCCTAGCCACTGGACGCAGTGCCGGTCCCAAGCTCAGATAAAATGGGAGGGTTACGTCAGGAAGGGCATCCAGCGTAAAACCTGTGCCAAGCTTGTATGTGTGGACCGGATGGTCCTCTGTGGCGACTCCTTGCCGGGAACAGCCGAAACACCAACAACAACATACATTTAAATCTTGGATTGCGAGTATAATTCGTTCCGGAACTGTGCTTGTATATCAAAATTAATTTTCCTATAAGAAATAATGGAAATTCCTATGATTCATTCCACAACCCTGTAAAGGCGAGTGTGTGTGTGTGTGTGTGTGTGTGTGTGTGTGTGTGTGCGTAACTTGACACTGTGCTCCTTCACTCACAGCAACACACACACACACACACACACACACACACACTCTCGCCTTTACAGCCCCCCTCCTCCCGGCTTCACACACACATAGACACACACACTCTCTGTGCCCTACACAGAAACTCCGCTCTGTCGCGATTCTTTTCAAAGGTAAAGTGCAGGTTAATTAGTTTTTTTTAATTGTGTTTTTTTGTTTTTTTCTTTACAGCAGTGATTCCGTTATTATGTGCTCACGCGAGTGTGACTAGTGATGTTCCTTGCTAATTTTTCCGATAAAACAGTCTCTCCGTTAATGTGTGTGTGTGCACGCACATTACACAGACACACACACATTCTTGCCTTTACAGCCCCCCTTCCACCCCCTCCTCCTCTTGGCTTCACACATAGATACAGACGAACACTCTCTGCGCACACACAGCGCCTGTGTGCATAAATGGAAACACATATCTGTCGGGATTTATTTTTACGTTTTTTTAAGGTAAAGTGCAGGTTAATTTGTTTTATTTTTACTTTATATTTTGTATTAATTATTTTTATGTATTTAT
>JAQMYL010000033.1:33029067-33066165 GCA_030014365.1 Clarias pachynema
ACTTTATATTTTGTATTAATTATTTTTATGTATTTATTTTTTTTGGGCTGTGGAACGAATAATTTGAGTTTCCATTATTTCCTATGGGAAAATGAATTTGGCTTACGAGTGTTTTGGAATACGAGCACGCTTCCGGAACGAATTATGCTCGTAATCCGAGGTTTCCTACTTAGTGCACTAATAATGAATGCTGTTTGGGATTCAGCCACAGAAAAAGCACATTTGTTGTATTTTAATTCTTTTTTTTTGGGTAAGATTTAAGTAATGGCACCTTTGGCTTAGTGTCTGTGGAAATATAATGGTATAATATCAAATGTGATTAATTATTTTGTAAAACACTACACTGAATTTGAAGGTTTTATTTATTTTTTTAGTTACTTATTGATTGATTGATTGATTGATTGATGGTTAAAAAAACGCTGCTGATTTAATGTTAACATTTTTTCACAGATTTTTCAAAAAGGCTTTTTGCTTTTTCAAACTTATATGATATTTTTCCTATAGAGTCTTAAAGTCACCCTGGCTTGTTTTCTGTCTCTTTGTTTCCTTCAGGTTTATGGGGACGTGTTACGCGCTCTTTTGGTACATCTTCTCTCTGGCACACGTGGCGCTGTTCGTGACCAGAATCAGCTACACCGAGGAACTGCGCTCATTCGTTGGCGCCCTTATCATCGGCACGTACAACATCGTCGTGGTGATCGTTCTGACCAAGCTTTTAGTGGCCATGCTGCATAAGAGCTTCAGGCAGATCGCTGTGAGTGAATGTTTCAGATTTTGGCTTTAGCTGGCACTAATTATTGCATTGTTTAAGAAACTAATGAAACAGATTTCTGAAGCTAGACAACTGGTCACGTGTGCACTCTAATCCGATGCTTTTCTTTTCAACGTTGTTTTGACCACAGAACCATGAGGACAAAGAATGGAAATTTGCCCGGGCCAAGCTCTGGCTCAGCTACTTTGATGATAAATGCACATTGCCTCCTCCGTTAAACATCCTTCCATCCCCAAAGACGCTGTGCTACTTAGTGACCAGCCTGAGCAAGTGGATCTGTTCCCACACATCCACTGGAAAGATGAAGAGACAGAACAGCCTTAAGGTTAGTCAATGTTGAACTTTAAGACATAATCCTGGCAAAACTCCAGAGCGACTGGATTTGTTAAAATCCTGAAGGTGGTTCAAGGGGGCTTCATTAACTGCTGCTGAATTAATTTATTTTCAGTAATATATCACAGTGAAACCCCTGGTCAATAAGAAGCAGTGTGGGTACAAAGCAAAATCTATCAGGGGAGTTCAAGACGCACAAAACAGGACTTGCGATTCACTTCTGGTGAATGAAGGTGTAAAAACTGAAGACCTCATGCACAGTACAACGATGAGACTCTTAGTATAATATTTGTATGGTGCAAACGTTTTAAAGAAGGCCGTACGTCCGCACGTGAATGACGATCCTGGCCGAGGTGGCTCGGGTCCTACTGCAGTCGTTTACATGAACATTCAGCGGGTGGAACGCCTGATCCTTGAAAATCGACTGATAACTTGCCGCCAATTTACGGAAGAGACGCATCTGTCTGGGTGAACTGTACACACAATCATTCACCAACACCACTTTCACATTACAGGAACTCAGCTGGCCACAGTCCTGACCTCACTCCAAGACATTTCCACATGTTTGGGCCATTAAAGGAGTTCCTGGGAGGTCAGCAGGCGTGAAGCAGGCAGTCTGATCAGGGCTGAGAAGGTCGTACTGAGAGAACTTTCTACCTTAATGGTGTCCAAGCACTAGTGAAACACTGGGATAAGTGCATCAGTGTAGCAGGAGATTATATAGAGAAATAAAGGGAGTTTTCATTCTCTTCTGCACAATCAAAAGTCCCGGTTTGACTTGAATGCCCTCATCTTTTTAATGAGATTATGAATATTGATTAATCAATAAACAAAGTAGCTGGTTAGCTGGGTTAACTTGTTGCAAACAAAAGACAGACTATTGTGTTTTTTTGCGCCTTTGTAGCTCAAGTTCATGGGTTAAGCAGTACACTTCCATTTCCATCAGCTTTACAATCTAGTCATTTCACTTCAAGTCTAAATAGAGTCTTAAATCAATAGCACTAGGGTCATATCTATGTTTTTTGTCTTGACAGGATGAAGGGTGTTGTGTGTCACTAACATTAGGAAAACACTTCTGTAACATTTAATAAGACTGCTCACATCAAAGCATTAAGTTCAATTGAAGTTTATTTCTTAATTCATAGATAAAAGAATATAATCAATTCCACATTATCGCCTGAGAAATAAAAGACCAAGGAATTCGCTTTAGTTGTCAAAATACCATCTTTGCACAAACAAGAAGATTGAATTGAATCCCTCCTTTGGACATCATCATGGACCAGTGGTGCTGAATGTTCTTTCTGATTGGATTATTTGGTTCTGGTTTTCAGGCCAGATGAAAACAAAAACGAGGTCATTGTGCAATGGTCTGCGCGGTGGAGACAGACTTCTGGCGCTGTTTCCGCCTAGATTACTTTGACCAAAAATAGTAATTAGCTTACAGTGATGGAAAGCAGGTGCAGATTTCTGATCACAGCTCCAGGGTCCTGGTTTCAATTCTGAGCTTGAGTTACTCTCTCTCTTTCTCTCTCTCTCTATCTATCTCTGGGGAGTTTCACATGTTCTCCGTGTCCTTCTGGCTTTCCTAAGAGATCATTTCTGTCCTTCTACCTTCCAAAAAAAAAAAAAACAAGTTGGTAGGTGGATTAGCTACAATAAGCACCCCTATGTGTGAGTGAACACTTCCATTATTCCAAATCCTGAGAACTTCTCTGGTTCCATCTTATCTCTAAAGCACCAGTTATTTCATCTATCCTGGTGTTACTGTGAATTTCATTTGATCATACGGTTCTTTTTCAGGAATGGAGGAACCTGAAGCAGAAAAGGGATGAGAACTACCAGAAGATAATGTGCTGCCTGGTGCATCGTTACCTGACGTCCACGCGGCAAAAGATGCAGAGCACGGACCAGGCCACGGTGGAGAACCTCAACGACCTGCGGCAGGACCTGTCCAAGTTCCGCAACGAGATGAGAGACCTGCTCGGCTTTCGCACATCCAAATACGCCATGTTCTACCCCAGAAGCTAAAGCCGCGACCCGACGTGGACGTTGAAGTCTAGCATGCTTGGAAATGTTCCTTCTTCGACTTTTACAGCAGGGACACTGACACTGGAAATATACATATAATGATATATTCATTCTACACACAAAGCCTCCAGATTCAGAACTTGTCCAAGATTCCTGATTATCACGCGTGTTTTTTAGGAAGTGTCTTTTCTTTGGATGGAAGTATCTAATAAAGGTGTTTTTTTTGGAAAATCATGCATTTCACTTTTATTTCGTTTGGCGTTTCTTGGGAAAGCTGTCGTCTTAAATAAGCACTGCTCTCATATTAGATGTTTATATTAGAAATATATTAGAAGCCCCAAAATAGAGCGGGTTACAGTCCAGACAGTTTTTTTTTCCGGAAACCTTCAGGGAATACCTCAGAGTTCATTTTATGGTTTCTAAAGCCAGTACTGCTAAAGCTGAAACTGTACATATAACACTGATCAGCCATGACATTATGACCACTAATAGCTGAACACTGATTATCAATTATACCCCAGTAAACTGGTGACAGGGTCATGGGCACCCAAGGCTCTTGGCCTATGCCTTTGGGGTCCAAAAACCAGTCCGATCCTACAGAAAATCCAATTTAGCACAACTTTGAGGAAAAGACTCAATACTGGCTATGATAGAAACGTATCAGAACACTCAGTGCATCACAGTCTGCTGAGTACGGGGCTCAGCTGGCAAAGTGTTCAAGGTTGTTGAGCCAGCCTCAAAATTCTACCAATCTGATCAAACATCCATGGGAGGCACTGAACAACACAGCCCAAAGATCATCTACCAACATCCCAGTGCCAGACACCAGACGTCTTGCGGCATCATGTCCAGAGCCACACTGGTGGCACAAAGGGGAACCCAGACAATACCAGGCATAATGTTTCGCATTGTAATGTTATGGCTGATCTGTGGGTGTTACATAAGAACAACATTTCTGCCCTCTTTTCTTCGTTAAGATACCTTATTTATTCATAGATTAAAGTCTATAACATCAGTAAATGTAACATATTATAAGGAAATGTTACTCATACAGTGGAACCTCAGCATATGAATGTAATCTGCTCTGGAGGAAAGTTCTTAAGGTGTAATTTTGTATTGTGAAACGCATTTTCCCATAGGAAATAATGTAAATACAGGTAATCCGTTCCAGCCACCCGAAAATATTACCAATATTACCAATTTCCAACATTATAATCATATTTTTGAATATAAAAACAAATAAAACATTTAGAAAAGACGTGTAAATGAACTTAAACCTTAATTTATGAATCCTCTTGGCACCGGCTGCTTTAAAAAACAAACTAAAAGCGTCTTTCTTTTCTTCTTGCTGCCGTCCTTGATAACATTCTTGGGACCCATGGTACTATGTCTTCACTAAATCTTTAAAAAATGATAAAAAGAAAAACATCCGGCATTCGGTTTGGCTCGGTTCGTTCGCTCATATACCAACTAACATTGTATGTCAAGGCAAATTTCTTGCAAAATCTTAGTTCTTAAGGCAAAAATTCACTAGGCAGGACGTTCACATGCCGAGGTACCGCTGTAGAAGGTAATCTCTAAGAATAATTATATTTTATCTTTAGAAGGTTTTCTAAAGGGATTTAAACTTACAACCTTCACCACTAGACGACTACTGGACTATTACAGTAATATTTTTCCTTTCCAGTTTCTGGCTCACTATGAAGAACTATTGTGCATGTTGTAGGAATGTTGTAACATTTCTGCAAATTCTGTAAATAGTGAAAATGATTATAAGTGTTAGAGATTGTGTTTTCAGTGATATACAGTAACTTTCCAAACCAAAACAGATAAAGAATGTTTATTTTATTTTATTTGTCACAAAACCATCTTTTATAAATTAACATTCACTATCGGGAAGCAGTTTCATATGAAAATATTTGATAATGAGAATTTCAGTACACACTCAACAATGAAACAAGTCTGCTCGGCTCCTCCGCACGTTCCAGGCTGGTTTTACTTCGCGTTTCGGGAATGAAAGCGAACGGATGCAATCGTTTCAAAATGTCGCTACTAAATTATTGCACTTTAGTCACCACATAAGATGCACCTTGAATTTTGTACATAGTAAACACTTGTGTGGCTGAAAAACACTAAGCACGACTAACACCTTGGCGTTTGTTCAAACGTTTGTATATCTACAGAAAACCTTTTGTATATGTACAAAAAATTGTAGTTAAAAAAAATTTATACTTTATAAAGTGAATGTTACTGTGGAAGAAGATTACATGCTGCAGAAACCACAGTGGAAGAATGTTGGCTCGTATCAAGTGAATAAATCTGCAAAATCCTTGGATTCAGATACTTGTGCCTTGACGCTGAACAGTCTTGATTTCACATACTGTTTTCCAATATGCCAGCAGTCCTAATCCAATTTCTTTTTTGTCATTTATCCAGAAATTGCCAAAACAAAAATGTAGGCGCATGATGTTTTAATGGCACGGTGAGCACCTCATGTTCAACAGCTTAATTCCAAGTAATTTCTAGTTAATAATTAACATAATTGTATTATGAAATTTGTATAAATAATTGTATTATAGTTTATAAATAATCTAATAATAATAGTAATAATAATAATAATAATAATAATAATAATATTTAATATAATAATAATAATAATAATAATAATAATAACAACAATAAAAATACAATATAATTTAACGTTGCCTGTTGATTTTATGGCTTTCAATCAACAGATTAGTGTTTGTTCTAATGCATTTCTAATTATTTCTACTCATTTATTAGAAAATGTGTTGTTCTTAAATGAAGGACACCGATCAGTCATAACAATATGAACACCTGTTTAATATTGAATTGGTCCCCCTTATGCCATCATAACAGTGCAGGACTGTGTGTTATGACACGTTTCTAAGGAAACCAGCATAAAACTTGTCAGCAATTTGATCTACACTGGCGCTGGATCAAAGCTACTGGATCGGACTACACGGGCCAGCCTTCACTCCCCATGTGGATCAGTGAGCAATGGTCACCCATGACCCTGTCTCCAGTTCACCAGGTTTTCTTCCTTGTATTACTTTTGGTACTGTATGTCCTGACCGCTGCAATATGAGAACATCCCACAAGACCTGCGGTTTTGGAGTTGCTCCGATCAAGTTGTCTAGCCATCACATTTTGGCCCTTCTCACGGGAGCTACAGTTACAATATCTCGTGCCAGTGGAACCTTGAAGTGGATGGGATACGTATATTAGGCAGCAAGAACGTTTTGTCCCTGAAGTTGATGTGTTTGAAGCAGAAAAAATTGGGCAACCGTAAGGATTTGAGTGATGTTGACAATGGACAGATTGTGATGGCTGGAGGACTGGGTCAGAGCTTGTGGGATGTTCCAGGTCTGCAGTGGTCAGAATATACCAAAAGTGATCCAAGGAAGGGAAACCAGGGAACTGTCGCCTGTTGACCGGGTTCCCTTCCTTGGCAGCCCATGACCCTGTCGCCTGTTCACCGGTTTCCCTTCCTTGGAGGGACCGGTTTCCCACATGGAGAGTGAAGGCTGGCCCGTGTAGTCCGATCTAAAATAAGAGCTCCTCTAGTTCTAATTGCTGAAAAGGTTAGTGCTGGTCTCCATAAAGAAGGTGTCAGAACACACAGGATATTACTGTTTTGGTGGCACAAGGCGGGGACCTACTCAATATTAAGCCGGATTAAGCCATAATGTTATGGCTGATTGGTGTCTATTTGTTGATATGGTGAAGATATTTATTCAACATTTACAGAAGGAGTCTCCGGTGTCAGCGCTATGGACTGTACCATCTATAACATTATATTTTATACAAAGTCATGAAGGCAGAGGACTGGTTTTTCTTTATAACATGCCAAGCAGTTGTTTTTTTTTTCCTGTCTAATAAGTGTCCTGGACATTGCATTCTTTAATTATTGATATTAGAAAATGTTCGTGCAGGTAAATTAACATGTGATTAGAGGAACATTCCAGGACATTGCTATTATTGCGCAATAATCAGTGGCAGGGTCGTGTGATACTGCCTGAGGATAAGTGGTGGTACTTTTATTATAACAGCACTTCCGGGGGGGGGAGTGTACTATGTATCTAGATTTGAGAACATTATATACAGTTCCGTGCAAAAGGCTTGAGCCAGCCGTTATTTCTTCATACTAAATACAATTGAATCATGTAGATTGAATTTAAGAATTAGGAACAAATGTTTAACTGTGACAGGCTGCAAAGTGCCTAAAGATGTGACAATTTTTAAATTATGTAACAACCTCAGCAGCGACCTCATTTCCCCTCTCGGCTGTTCCAACCACCATTCAGCATCTGCAGGTATACTAATCACTGGCCGGATCATCTGCCATCATCAGTTTCTCACTGGTTCATGCCTCAAGTTAGATGTTTTTTATGCTTGAATGATTCACAGGTTACTGTGTGGGTTAACAAACAAAAACCATTCCTCTGAAACTGCTCAGGTACAGGGACTGGACTGAAAACGAGAGACAAAAAAGTTCTTCAGGAAGCCTGGAGAACTGTTCCTCAAGACTACTTGTAAACATACAAGAAGGTCTGGCTCTTTGGAAGCAAATTACGAAGAAATGAGAGTAGGTCAAGACTTTTGCACAGTACTGTAGGTCAACAAAGAAAAAAAGAAACCCTGCAACTAAATTTGTTACAGAGTTCGGGGGCGGTAAGAAATAAATCTTAAACTTTACAACTTCTTTACAACTTTTACAGTTTTTACAGTTCTAGTCTCAATGGGTGAAGGTTTTAATAATCACACTTTAACAGCTGGACATTAAGGGTGCCTTCTCAGTGAAAACAAACATGAGAGCTGGAATCCAGTCTCACCTTCTGCACCGGCACTGGAGATCAGCCATCATGATTTCTGATTTTATCCTTATCATATACACTTTACTACTTCCCCATTATCTCCTCGCATATATATATATATATCACAGATTGGTCCTGATTTAAAAAAAAAAAAAAGCCTAATGGAGGAAATCACTTTGACACAAATTCAGATGGAGGGAAGAGCGAGATCAGCACCGCTTGTTCTTTAGGACGTTGAACGCTCGCTGGTTCTTGGACTTGAAGGCCATGACGAAGTGCTGCGGAGAGATCATCCCGCGGCCCTCTTCGTCCGTCTGGCCCATGAAGATGTAGTTCAAGCCTAGTGACAGCACACATAGAGAACCTGAATGCAGTGACGTTACGGCAGAGACATTCAGGACGGGTGTTCATCAGTACCTCGTGTTTCTGATGGTCCATATGCTTATACGCTCCCATATAAGCGTATAAGCTTTTTTTCTTTTTTATCTAATTTTGTTTCCGACAGTGAGTTTTGCCGCTTACCTTACGCTCTCATCAAGCATTCATTTATTCAGCTCGATGCCGCAGCAGTCTGAAGGCAAACTCAGAGCCATATCTTAAACAGGCATTAGGAACCTGCTGACTGTAGCACACTCTGTCTTTACCAACTTAAACTGGTTTAGGCTGTAGCCATTCATTCAATCATTCATTCATTCATTCATTCATTCAGCATTACACAGTAGCTGTGAAAAACAAATTAAATCTAAAACATTAAACGTGCAGAGTATCAAGCCTCTATAAACAGCTTGGTTTTATAACTGTGTCATTGTGGCTGTCTGAGAGCCGGAGTGTTACAGAACGTAATCGAGTGTAATTGGTGAAATCGTGCACCCGCAGGCACTTGGCAGGCGCTGAGACTCACCTCTTTTGACAGAAGGACATTTCTTGCACAGGATAACGATTTTAGTGCTCATGGTTTTTCCAGCCTGTTGGATGGCGAGGTTTCCTTCTTTATAAATGTTGATGATGGAGACTGTAGTGTGCATGCTTCCTCCACGTGGCACTGCTGTGATAATCGTCCCCGTGATGGCTGAGAAAGACGAAATTACGCAGAATTGAAACGTTATGAAACAATGCTGAAGGTGTTTATCCAAAATACACAATAATCTCCTCTGAACAGGTGATATTGAGATGTATATTTGCTACTTCGGCTCTATTGCTATATTAGCTTCATAACGGCTCTAATCTGAGGTGCTGGTTGTTAATTGGTGATTTCTGAGGCTGGTGACTCTAAATGAACGTCTCCTCTGCAGCAGAGGTCAGTTTCATCATCATGGAGCTTGATGGGTTTTTCAAACACACTCGACACAATACTGTTCATGTAAGAACTGTTCCAGAACAGCCGACCTTCGTGTCTTATAATAACAACTGACTGTTTATGTTGTTGTTGCTTAATTACCTAATGCCATGCGTGTTATTTTATAGAAATAATCCAGTATTGTTCTAGAATGTAGAAAAGAAATCACTAACAACAAAAAAACATTGAATTAGAAGGTGTGTCCAAACATTTGACTGGTACTGTATTTTCTCCTATGAATGATTTGTGAATAAATTGACACGCTTTAGATCTTTAAAACTGAGAGTGTAATGATTTCGGTAAAATTGTTTGCATGATGTAAAAGTTTGTGAAAAGCTATAAGATTTCAATTTTTATTCCGCTACTTGTTAGCCTCTTCTTAGCTGCATTACAGAACTAAAGCAGCAGCTCTCTCGGTTGATTGACTGCGTTTGGAGTAAAAGAGCAAACTGTCGGAGTTTTTTTTCAATCCAAGTTAAATCCAAACAGTCAAGCTGTGAGGAAGCTAAACTTTTTGTCCCTGTGTAACAATTTGTGAAACAGGGTGATATAACCGATTTGGCGCGATTTGAGTGAAATTTTCCGCCACATTAGTCCAGGCCTCCGAGCGACTGGGCTACTCTTCCGTATGCAAATCCGAGCAAACTCGGCAGGAAATCATAATGAACGTATCGGCCCTGGCTTTGCAAACATGTCCCAGATAGAAACGTTTTAGAGAGAGGCCACGCTGAATCAACACCTCTATTTACACCCGGTTTGCTTTCGGTCCGCTGCAGCCGCCTGGCACTGAGAGAACTGTGTTTTTCACACACACTTTACTGTGCAGGAGAAAAAAAACCTGAAGGAAGCTTTTCAGGCTCTTGAAACAAGCCACCAAGCCCAAGATAGTGCATATTCAGATGCATAAATACACACACTTGTTAAGTAGCAGGGATTCTGGGAAACATTTTTCCTCCTTATCAATTTTTTTTTTCCAGGGATTTCTACTAAATCTCAATTTATATACAGTGCATGTGAGGGTGTGTGTGTGTGTATGTGAGTTGGTGTGTGTGTGTGAACAAAATCTGCTCTTTACCAAAGTTGCTGGAGCAGTAATGAGTCTCTGGACTTCCTTTTCGTTTGCATTTCTGCTGACAGAGTGTCACTGAATACTTCAAAGCTTCAAAGGAAAAGAGCAGAGAAAAATATCAATAGACCAAGTACTGAGCCTTGGGGAACTCCTAGAGAAATTTAAGACAGATTCTTTCAAGTTCTCTTCTGAACTGGACTCTCTAATTGAGAATGTAACAAGTAACTAGGTCAGATGTAGTTTGGCAAAAAGGAACAATTGTTGGTTAAGAATCAAAATATCATAAAACATTTAAAGAGTCATATATTATTAGTAAGCTAAGTCAAATGAATTGATTTAGTGAAACAAATCAGAATTCACGTATCACTAATTAAAAACAAAATCAGTCTTTTGTCGTATCTTTATCCACTCCAACACACATTTATGTTGTTCACATTAAAGGGGACCAATTATGAAAAAATTAACTAAATAATTTCGAGATATTCATATGGGTCTCTAGTGTGTGTTTATCTTGGTAAAATAAAAATTGTGTTCATTTCTTTTTTTTTTTTTTTTCATTTTTAGTAATAAATGTGCTTGAATAGGTCCTTTAAATTGTCTACCTGGTATGACATCATTGCAGAGAAAGGAACAAAAAAAAGGGGGGGGGGGGCATGGTCTGTTCTTCTGCTTGACTCCATAGTTCTCAGGGAAGTCTTGTGTTCTGTATACTGATAGGCTAAACAAAAAAGTGCACTTCCACAAAGGGTGTGTGAGGGGAATTGACTTGCATTGAATTGAATTGAACTAAATACATTTATTTTATTTTATTTTTAAATGCGTTTGGAATAGAAGTGAAGCAGAATGAATTTTAGGCCACATCATAATGTGTGATCTGAGTGGTATTTCAGCTGGAACATTGACACACAATCTGGACACTTACAAAGAGCAGAGAAATTCTGATTGTTCCAGCTGATGTGGACAATCAGAAGTGAAGAAACAAATGCAAAATAAATGCAGGACCGTGTCGCTACCCTAATGAGTGACGTACGTATGAGTTGGACTGTGGTGGGCTGAGCAGTTGTGGTTGGGGCGATGGTTGTTATTGGGATCTTCTTGTTCCTGAATTTATAGTGGCCGATAAAGCCGTCTGCTGTTAAGCTGAGGTCCGAGAGAAACTGGATGAGAAGCTGATTACCCTCAGAAAACACCGGCCTGGAAACACACACAGATATACAGTACACACATTAAAATGCACTAATACAATTGTTTTATGTCTCTATCCTGATATAAATGGCCTGTAGTGGTGAAACCAATGTGAGCCAATCAGAAGTGCACATGCAGCCTACACTCCTGACCAATCATGTGCTTGAAAATAGTAAAAACTGAAATGTAACCAAGGCAACCACACTCTGCTACAGATTTTAGCAAGAGGCTATTTTGCCAGTCTCAGTATTTACTGTAATATTTGAGTCGTATTGTGGTTTGTGAGTGTGTCTCTTACGCTGGAGGGCTGTCTCCGCAGTATTTCCCAATCCTCTTAGCATCGTTGATTTCTCCTCCGTTAAAGATGGCGACGTAGTCGTAGCGGCAGTAGTTGTCTCTTTCCACGTCGAACTTCTCAAATTTCACCTCTATGATCTAAACAATGTGAAACAGACATGTCAAACCTGCTCAAATAACAACGAGCTCAATGAACATTTAATGATTTAATGGTAATAATCTTAATTTTAAGGTTTAGAAAAAGTTACAGCAAAACTAACAAGATAAAAACGAAACCTGATCACACAGATAGTTGTCTTGTTACATTAGCACAAGTTGTATCATCGCCACGTTTCTTGTTGGCTGACTTTAATGACGTGTCTTTTATTATGGCGTCATTACACTAGCTAGACTTCTAGCTATCTCTTTTTTTATCGCTTGGTCATCATTTGGTAAAAAAAAAAAACTGAAAGAGAACATTGTCGTTATTTTCGCAGGAAGTTTTTCAAGGGCTAGCTGATGTTCTAAGAACTGGCAGGTTTTCAACTTTTCAAACTCAGATTCCAGCTTGAGGTTCAAGTTCTGGCTTTTCTGAATTGAAATCCTCTGACACCATTTTAACATGGAAGCATCATGGAAGCATCTATAAAGCTTATCTTTAGCTGTAAGCATATTAAACAGGGCTGCGCGGTGGCGTAGTGGTTAGCAATGTCGCCTTGCACTTCCATGGACCGGGTGTGATTCCTGCCTCGGGGTCTGTGTGCATGAAGTTTGCATGTTCTCCCCGTACTTGGTGAGTTTCCTTCGGGTTCTCCGGTTTCTTCCCACAGTCCAATGACATGCAGATTAGGCTAACTGGTGTTCCCAAATTGCCTGTAGTGTGTGAGTGTTGACCAGAGGTCCTCCCACGGTTGTAAAATGGGAATAAATACAATGGTCACCATTGGCCTCCACGGTCCCTATAGTTGGACTACAGACATTCCTAGATGGATGGATGGATGGATGGATGGATGGATGGATATTAGGCACACCATTATGTAAGTTTCCCTGTATTAGATTTTGGTACTGGATAAATGCTTTTTGTAGCCTGCTACTAGTATTTCTACTCTTGTTTCATGAATTTAGTTGCAGGTGCTTTAGTTCTGGCTTGCATGCGTAGTATGTTTAAGATCTATCTATGATGCCGTTTGATCCAGGAGAGAGTGAGGGCCGTTTTGGAAGTCTTAGCCAATACTTCCGAATTGAAGTCAACCAGTAACTGTGTGTTCCTGTGCTCATGCCTGTCATGCAATCCCAAAGTATAACAGAATCACCTCCAGGCTAAACAGATGGCAAGGTGATCTTTTTTAATGAATTGACCTGGTTAATTGTGGCTTCCAAAACACATTGAGCTTATCTAGATATTATATCGCAAACAATAAGACAAATAAGATCTCAGGTTCAGTTTCCCACTGATGATTCTTCCATGCAGGTCATCTTTTTTGCAAGCAATGCTATAAAGCAGAACAATGCATCCACGTCTCCAGATTTAGCTAAAACATCCCACATTTCCTTACTGTCATATGATTTGGGGTTTTGTTGTTGTTGTTGTTGTTGTTGTTGCAGTTTTTGGCTTTGGCTTCCTGCCCACTGTGTTCCAGTACTCATTTTGACTTACACAGTTCCCCATAACTTCTATTTCTTAATGACATTTCAGTGAAAATTGTGTGTGTGGGAAGTGCTTTGATATCCTGCCTCTGCTTTGTAAGCATTAATTATATTTCCTTGTTAGACCCTCAGGCGACTGCTGAGAGAAGCCTATGATTGTACAAAGTACGGATCATAGAAATGATCACTCTCTGTAATTTCTATTTTTCATGACAGTTCATAAATTGAGTAACAATGTCTAATGGGCCAATTAAGACTAAAAGAGTGTTTTACAGAGCATATTCCAAAATGATTAGATTTAGAGTTTTTCGATTAAATCCTAAATAAGGAAGGGTATTTTAAACAGCTTGCAGCAATGTATATGTGATTTGTTTATATATCACCATATATGGTTTAACAGAAGTCAAAATATATGTTTTAAAAGGAGTGTTCAAGTCAAACTGGGACTTCTGATTGGTTAGAATAACAGAATATGTTTAGAGTAGAAACTGCCTTTATATCTCTATATAATCTCCTGCTACACTAATGCACTGTTTTGGCAGGACAATGCACTACGTCATACCGCCACACCACTTGCACGTTACAGTCACTCAGCCACATCTCCCTGACCTCCTTCCAAGCCATTTCCACATCTTTGGGCCGTTCAAGGAGTTCTTGGAAGGCCAGGGTTTAAGACGTGAAGTAGGTAGTCCGAGCATGGCTCAGGCGTAATAAGAAAACTTTCTAACTCGATGGTTTCCAAGCACTAGTGAAACAGTTATTAAAAGTCCTAGTTTGACTTGAACGCCCTTCATATTAAAACCATGCCTATTTGAAATATATGGATATGTTTAAAGAAATACATAATTTAAAACATACTGCTTTACCAAATGAAAATGTAGGAAAATCTAGCTCAAAAATGTCACATTCCCAGTTAGTCCTTAATACAATATCATCATTCAATTAATGTTTAATAGGTTTTTACTAAATGTATACAAACATCACCTGGTTTTTCGGTGCCACTATATGCCATGAGCACGTGACTCCTGCTGGATAGTCTTTATCTGGCCAGTTGGGGGTCTTAAAGGTTCCCGATGGCTTCACCAATCGTCCACCGCAATACTGATCTCCTGAAAACCGAATCAGATGACATCAGAATCTGTGACTTTTACCAGCACAGCAGGGTTAAGCCCAAAGATCACAATCTCCTAATTAAAAGGGTTGGCGTTCATAATTCACAGCCTGTGATTTTCAGACTATAATAAGCACTCCAGGCTGTAATGAGTGACTGTAGCAAATGAAAGTATGCGCATGTTGATGATCCTCTGCACTGAGCTGCTGAAAGCCTGTTGAAAATGTGGCCGCTTACAGCAGATGTCATTAAACATGAGAGAGACATTAAGCCTGCAACCGCACACGATGCAGAGCCTGGTCTGTCCAGAAATAGGCCTCAACATCAATTTACAAGACCACAGCTCTTCCCAGAATGAGGAAAGACTGCTCGTTTATTTTAGCTCCAGCAGCACCCAAAAGTCTGACTACACAAACAGTACTTTACATTGCATCAGATATCAATAAATATTTTTTTCCCAACAAATTCTATTCTCAACAAAGCTTTCATCATTTATCAGTGCAAAGCAATAATGATATTACATATAACGCCATCTTAACATAATTCGTGTGTTACATTTTCAATAATATATACAGTACAAGAGTGGTCTAGACCTCATCATTTATACAAGGTTTACCGTAACCATCAGTTGCTTGGGGTGAAACAAAAACATCAGTTATTTAAGTAGATACTAGTAAAGTGTACACCAGAAAAGTGAGCATTCTTTTTCTAGAACAGAATGCTCAATTTAAAGATCTTCCTCTAAAGCATCTTTCTCTGAAAATTATAAATACCTGTACCAAGATTTGACCCATTTAAAATGTAGTAAAATTAGTGTGTCAAGCAAGGGGAACTGAGTACACTGCCTAGGAGTCCTTGCAATTTGGAAAGAGCCCTTCAGCACAGACACAGAGTGCCAGCGTATTCAGGGTGAGAGTGGATGGACTGCTCCTCATACCCTGCTCAGACAAAAGACTGGCTCCATAGAGTGCCAGGATGTCTAGGGTAAGGCCGACTGGACTGCTCCTGATACCCTATTCCAACAAAAAGACCGGCAGCAGAGAACACCAGGATGTTCAAGGTGAGGTCGAATAGAGTGCTCCTGATACCATGCTCTGACCAAAGGCTGACTGCAAAAGGCTGAGTGCAAAAGGCTGAGTGCCAGGGTCTCCAGAGTGAGGACAGCAGAAAGGCTTCCTACACTTTGCTCTGTCAAAAGCCCAACAGTTCAGCTCTGCTCAAAGCCCTAGTCATACTCTGCTTTCAGCCACTCTCCCATGCTCACCACACTGTGGAGGTCAACTTGAATCATGCTATACTCAGCCTGAATCATGCCCAGAACTGTCATGATCTGTTCCAACAATGCTGGGACTTCACCCAGACAGGGATTGCTCTGCTCCAGAAATGCTGTGCCATGTTTCAACAATGCCAGTCCCTGGCCTCACAATTCTAGGGTCCGTCCCCACAATGCCTTAACCTGTCCCATTAATGACATGCCTTACACCAGCAATGCTTTAACCTGTCCCATTAATGCCATGGCTTATTCCAGCAATGCCTTAACCTGTCCCATTAATGCCATGCCTTGTTCCAGTAATACCTTAAACTGTCCCATTAATGCCATGCCTTGTTCCAGTAATGCCTTAAACTGTCTCATTAATGCCATGTCTTGTTCCAGCAATGCTTTAACCTGTGCCTTTAATGTCATGCCTTGTTCCAGTAATGCCATGCCATGTCCCAGCAATATCATGCTCCACCTGTACCTAAACTCCATCAGAGAATTACCCTGATAAACCTGAGTCATGCTTTGCCCTGCCTCTGGTGGCAAGGACACTCTGCTGTCTCCACTAGCTGGCTTTGGGAACATTGTACATGTCCTGCATCCAAGCTTTAAGACTGTCATGCCTGCAGTGCACTTCAACTTCAGTGACTTAACCCTTGCTCTAACACTAGCCTCAAATACACCATGCTTTCACCACTGCTCAGCCTTGAGTATTTCATGTTTGGTCCACACTCGAGCTTTGCTGAAGTCTGTACCCCAATGTCAAAAGCATAATGTTGCCACCACTGGCTGGTTTCTTGGAGGGTATGTAGGTATGTACCGCCACCTAGCTTCAAGAACATTGTGCTGGTGCTATACTTCCCTCAAAGCTCCACAAAGTAGACACGTAAGCTCCAAGCCCCAAGCCCCCAGCCCAGACAGAGTCATACTTTCCCCAAGGCTCCACAGGGTGCCCTCTGTCCTCCCTAATGGCAACGCCAAGCTTTTGCCCACTATCCATGCCAAGTTCTAGTGTGCCAAGCACCAACCCGGCACCCACACCAAATTCCAGCATGCAAAAGTGCCAACCCAGTGCTCGTGCCAAGATTAGTTTCAGCTTCCAGTCCAGTCCGAGCTCTCCTCAGCCACAATGCCCAAGCCATATACATCACATCCTCCTGTGCAAAAATCTGTCCCAGCTTTTCTGCCAAGATACTTCACAATCCCCAAGCCAAGCCCCCACTCAGCCACAAAATCTAAGGAACTGGTGAGGAATCTGTGGGCTGGTTGTCCTGAGCCACTAGTAGGGATGTCAGGAGCCGTTTCTTAGAGAGAGGTCTCTGTCACGGTATCCTAATGAGCATTGTGTGGCTTTTATTTTCCAGATTTCTCTGTCTAGTTTATGGTTCATCGATCACATTTTGTTTACTTCCTGTTTGGTTGCTAGTACATCTTGTGTTTGTTATTTGGCTAAGCGGTAGTTAGTTAATTGTTTCCCTATTAAAGCTCTGTCAACCTTTCAGCTCTTTGTCTTGTGTTAATTAATTTGTATGTTTTTGTTTGTGCTACACTAGCTATGCCTAGTCCTCAGCCTCGTTTCTTTGTTTATTGGTTAAACCTTGTTCCTTAAATAAAGTATGCCTTACAAATCTATTTTATTCTCAGAAACTAAATCAGCACTTAGTAGTAGCACAGACGTTATAATGTTATATTTATGTGTAACCTGTTTTTAACCCCATAAACTGTAGACAGCAACCTACAGTAACTACAGCTATCTGGGAAAACAAACACGGGGTAAACCACGCTCATTAAAATTCCAGCAGGCTTACACAGAGCTAGCAGACTTATCTTCTCTCTAATGAGTCAGAGAGAATCTCTAGGGCTCTGACCTGCCTCGGAAAACACGGAGAAAAACACCAGTGAGAAATTCCACATCACTCTGTGACGTCCACCGCAGAATCTGACCCCATAGAACACTCGTGTCACGTTTATCCAGAAGAGGAAAAAACGAACTTTTGCTCAAAATTCCCAAGACGGAGACATTTAAAGCACTGGCAGTGCCATTTTTAACCTTTCAGTCTAGTTTATTTACATACAGTACCCTCACCTTATGTCTTTCCTAGAGCAGCTAGAGGTTAAAAGAAGGTCTCTGACCCCCCTGTGTACACCTTGTGCCCCAATTACAGAGTTAATAAGTGACAATGTAGATTTTTCACATTTCTGAATAAACAGGTACACTAAGCTATAAAAGTATTGGCACCCATCAAAAGCACAGATTATGTTGTTTGCATAAATTAAACATAATGTAACATGTTTTTATTCTAAAGCCTTGTATCTTTCCTCTTATAAATCACTCACTCACCCTCATTCTGTACAACGCTTATAGCTTTATAAGGGGCCCAGGGGACTCAGGGCACTCTGGATGGGATTCATTTACACTTAGGCATTTGGCAGAGGCTCTTATCCTGAGCAAAAGTGATTCCAATCCAAGCACACACACACACACACACACACACACACACACACACACACACACACACACTATGGGAAATTTGGAAATGTCGATTATCTTACTCTGCCTGTCTTTGGACTATGGGAGGAAACCGGATTACCCAGAGGAAATCCAAACCTGAGGCAAACCTCAAAACCCTGACATAGGAGGTGCAAGGTCACAGTGCTAACCACTACATCACCATGCTGCCATCTTATAAATTATCATTCTTATGATAATAACATTTTCTAGCAAAAATATGCAACAAAAATATGTTTTTAATTTTGTGTCATATATATAATCGCACTGAAAAACTATTATCTAACAAAACACAAGCCTGAATACATGCGTAAACCAGGTAATGGGCATATTCACGATAAATCATAGCAACTAAAACACAAGTTTTAACAACCCTTCTCACAAGTACTATAAAATATATCTCTCTTTGCATTAGCTATTGGTTTTATATTTATATTTAGTTTAGTTTTATTACTTTTTTTATTAGGGTTTATTATGATGTTGGCACCGCCTGATTTACAGCTATAACAGCTTCAACTCTTCTGGGAAGGCTTTCTACAAGGTTAAGGAGTGTGTTTACAGGAATTTTTGACCGTTCTTCCAGAAGCACATTTGTGAGGACAGACACTGATGTTGGACGAGAAGGTCTGGCTCGCAGTCTCCGCTCTAATTCGCCCCAAAGGAGTTCCATCGAGTGCAGGCCAGTCAAGTTCTTCCACACCAAACTTGCTCAGCTATGTGTTTATGGACCTTGCTTTGAGCACTGATCCGCAGTCATGTTGGAACAGGAAGGGCCCGTCCCCAAACTGTTCCCGCAAAGTTGGGAGCATGAAATGGTCCAAAATGTCTTGGTATGCTGAAGCATTAAGAGTTCCTTTCAATGGAAGTAAGGGGCCGAGCCCAACTCCTGAAAAACAACCCCACACCAGTTCCAACATGACTGCGTACCAGTGCACAAAGCAAAATCCACATGGATGAGCAAGTTTGGTGTGGAAGAACCTGACTGGCCTGCACAGAAGAGTTGAAGCTATTATACTGTAGCTGCAAAGAGTCGGCGAACATTATATAAAACCCTGTGGATTAAGAATCCACTTAACTTGTTACTCAAGTTGATATGCATGTGAAGGCAGGCGAGCGAATACTTTTGGCAATATAGGGTTTCAATTAATGTCTATTTCATCTGGTTGTCGTGTCCCACAGAGGCATACTAATACCCTACATCCTTTTAAGCTTTCTGTCTCACCTCGTTCGTGAGGGTTAGCTGCGGAGAACACTGCCAGGAATCCACTGCCGGCCGTGTTGGCATCTGACACCATCTGAATGAGCATCTTGTTTCCCGTGGAGATGAGGGCACCGGGCCTAAAGGTTCCACAGAATCGGCCCAGGCGCTGCAGACCGACATGCCCGCTGTAAACATCGACGTGATCATAGCGGCACAGGTTGTCACTTTCCAGATCGAGGAAGCGGAAGTTGAGGACGACCACTTTGCCTTGTGCAACCTATAAGAGGCACATCAAGTCATCAAATCACGCGGTTTCCTTCATTCCATCTACTTTATATATTACATTTAGAGTAAGAAGGAATATGACCTTTTTAGAATGGTGTCATTCACTCACTATGGGCAATTTGGAAACACCAATTAACCAAGTAATTAACCAATTAACCTAATGTGCATGTTAACAACATGCTAACTCTGTGCACACAGGATGGAAGAGACGACACCACCGTGCCACCCCAAATTGAACAAATTATTCATCTTCTATATCACTTATCCTGTGTACAGGGACTTAGGGGCATAAGGTGGGGTACACCCTTGACAGGATGCCAATCCAGTGCAAGTATACACACACACACACACTCTACTGCCAATTTGAGAACGGCAATTAAGTCTGCATGTTTTTGGACTTTGGGAGGAAACAGGAGTACCCCAAAAACCCACCAAGCACGGGGAGAACATGCAAACTCCACGAGACCCAAGGCGGGAATTAAACCCTCGACCATGGAGGTGCGAGGCCACAGGGTTGATCACTACACCACCATAAAGTCTCGTTTTTTTGTAGCTCACTACATCTTTAATCAGTTGTCATCTATGTGCTGTTTACTATGAACAAGATGTAATCCTTCCTATGCGTCCATGATAAAATGATATTATAAAACGAGTTCAGTAAAAGATCTGATAATTAATCTTTTGCAGGTTGTAACAGAAACGTGGATGATCGAGGATGTTCAGAAGTAAGCTGTGATAAACTGGTGAAAATCCGTCTGTAAAACTGAAGCTTCCTTCACACTCCTGCAGGCGGTGGAGGTGCCAACATGTTCAAAAATGCACACAGAGTCTGAAGCAATCCTCCAGGGCTTTCACGCTGGCCAAGACCCAGATACAACATACCAAATGCAAGCCAGAAAACACTCACACACATATACACACACACACACCCACACACACACACACACACTCTGAGGTTTTGCGGGGACGCACTGAAATGCCGTTGCATCATCAATCTGCTCAAAAATATTCAAAATAAGCCTTGTCGCAAAATGCAAGTAGCAGTAAGACGCAATCAGAGTTCAGGTTATGAAATCTATAAAGTATACTTACTGTGATCTTCCATACACACTTGGTGTTTGGAGGATATACTCCCGGGTAACCCTGACTACCGATGACTCCCGAATCTCCTGTTACGTTGCCTCCACATGGAAATGACTGTCTGTGGATTGATAGAAAAATGTTAATAAAAGTAAAAAGAAACATTGAGCATGGCTGTATATAGAGTTTAAATACATGTAATATGTCGATATACCATAAGATACTGGCTAGGATCGCAAACATACTGTAGCTAGCTAAACTAGCTAGCTAATTAGCCTTGAATTAGACTCAGGCAGAAATATCTAAATAATAGTAAAAAACACAGCAACATTAAAAAGTATTAAATAAAAATCCCACACGATACCAGCTAAAAGCATTAACATACACAGAGCTAGCTAAACTGAGTACTGTAGTTAGCTAATGTGGCAGCTAAATTCAACAACGGTCCTTTAAAAGGACCTTTCTTGAATTTGTATTGTTTCTTGCCCTAAATAATGTATTTCAATAGTCTGTTTTAGTACATTAGTATTTAGCTAACTACCAGGTTAGATAGTTAGTACATTAAATCATCTGACTGGCATTAAATAGAATATCAACAATAAAAACTGTTAAAAACTGTAAAACCATACAACATACATACATTCATTCATTCACCTTCTATACCACTTTATCCTTTAAAGACACCTTTAAAGCACACGAGGCCCGCTACACCCCGGACAGGGAGTCAGTCCATTGCAGGGCACACACACTATGGGCAATTTGAGAATACCGTTTAGCCTAACGGTGGTTAGCAAGGCAACAGTGCTAACCACCGTGCTGCTACAACAGGCATAAATACCAGAAATTTCACCCAAAGTTTTAAATAGGATTTCTTTTTGTTTTTTATTATGGTACACAACAGATTTAACCTGTTATATTTGTTGTAAACGCCACACGGAACAAGTGATACTTGCTTTATTTTTAAAAAAGGAAAACATTATTAATTATTAAAAAGACATATATATGACGCACAGTATTGTGCAAAAGTTTTAGGCACCCTATGCTTTTTTTTTCAGTGCAAAAACATTTATCATTTTCAAACATCAGCATCCCACCACAAAATGAAAAGTTACATAAAATATTTGTATGCCAGAAAAGAAAACAGCATTATATTATATAAGTGACCACTTTTTTGACAGACAAAAAAAAAAAAGAAATGTAAGCTGCCGGATTTTGCATGCAGAAAAGAAGCAGGTGCAGCAGTCAAAGTCCTCAGAAGAACTGTGTGTGGTTCTGCAGGATGCTGAGTAAAACTTAGTAGCTAATTTCCTTAAAAAAACGGCACAAATTGTACCTGAGTCGAAACTGTTTACTGGATTTTATCGTTTTTTTAAGACATCCTTTCTCTTACAGCATTTATTTGCACAGTACTGTATACACTGTTAGTGTAAATAAATGTTTTGTGTTAGAATAGATTAGATTAATATGGAAACTGATGCATTCTGAAGATAGAAAATACTGAAAACTGGGTTATCTACCAGTCCCTAAAATATTACTTGTTGATTATGTATCAGTCATGACTATTTAAAAGGTCAGAGGTTCTGATATATTTACACAGCCCCTCTAGATGTTCTGTTATTTATTATTTTATACCGTAATTGTTAATATTGACCACTTGGTGGTCAAACATAAGATCTGCAACAATCACTAATAGAGGCCAACCGGGGCAGGAATCAGGCTGCCCCATGTTCAGGGAAAGAGGAGAGGCCAGAAGACTCATACAAAAACACTCATCAACAACAACTTATTTACAGAAAGACAACAGGTCTTAACGGTATGAAATCTAATGAACATTAACGAGAAAAAACACAAAGCAGGAATGTGTTTACAGTGTGTCTATTGTAATTATTTCACATACACTTTATGGTTTATTTATAAGTTTTAAGTAGATTGTGCTGTATATATTTAGATAATTGGGAAATTGGTTTTGAGGGTAATGTCTGTTTGTTTGAAATACATGGCATTACATGTGGAGAAAAAGAAAAACGTCTGAATGTAGTCCAATTTTGCGTCTATTCTTAGGTCTTGTGTGGTTTTTAAGATGTTTGAGGGCTGAAAATGTTGCTTAAGGCTGTCAACCCTGGTTAATGAGATTACCTTGAACAAAGTTGGACAAAGGTACGTCTAAAAGCACTTAATACAAGCTGCCAGTCTGGATAACTTCTTAAACCATGCTCTTAAAATTTAAAACTGTCTGTTCTGGGGCTATTCTAATAATGTATTGGATAGTAGAGTTGCAGTCAGAAGTATACATACATTTACTGTATCAGGAAAATGAATGTCACAGCAACTGGTCTGTTTATGGGCCAGACTGATACGTTTTTGACCAACACTGAGGACAAATGGACAGTCCAAGGAGCTCAGTGCAGATATGAGAAAGCAGATGGTAGATTTTTACAAGTCAGGAACGTCTCGTGGAACCATCTCTAAACAACTGCTGACTGAAAGATCAGTTCAAACTACTGTTTCTATGTAAATATTATTGGGAGGTGGAGTGATTTTACCAATGGCTGAAAGAAGACCCAAACTGTCACCCTTAGCTGAGCGAAAACTGGTTTGGAAGGTCAGAAATAACCCAAGGACATCAAGGCAAAGAACTGGAAGCTGCTGGAACACCACTGCCACCGTCAACTGTCAACTGAGTTTATTTCATCAAGGACTGAAAGATTTCTGAGCACAAGGACAAAGTAAAAGTCTTCAAGAGGAATGTTTTGACCAGAGGAATGTATGGAATCGTAAATGTGAGGTGTTTAGCCCCAAAAGCTCTGTACCATCTGTAAAGCATAATGGAGGTCGTGTCATGCTTTGGGCCTGTTTATTGTCCAATGGAACTAGTGTCCAGCAGGACAATGACCCCAAATACACATTATAGTTGTTTGTGGATTAAATAAAGCAGAGTAAATGTAAGGTTTTGGAGCCTCATCTTTATTTGAAGTTTGTAGATCTGATCCATTAAATTAATACAAATTTTATTTGAATTAATTTAATTAAACACTACAAATTCTTTACAAAAATATTTTAAAGAACATTGAAATTTTATGTGTGGTGTGTGTATATTTTGGACCCTGTGATTTCAGAAAAACAGAGAGAGAAAAAACACGTCTGCTTCAATTTCTTCTGGTTTTCTTCTATTATAGATGTAAGTTGTACAATCAGCCTCAGAAATTCTGTTTTTCTTATATTCTTAATAAAACTCAATAAAACTCAATATTGGTTTGCGTCAGGGTTGCATCTGGGAAGGGCATCCAGCATAACATTTGTGCCAAGTTGTGTGCGGACCAGATGACAGCCGAAGGAGAGAAAAAAAAGAAAAATTATAAAATAAAAGCTCAGTGACACTCCAATAACCTGGATCCAGAGCCTATCCCAGCAACGTTAAGTGGAAAACATGATGCACACACATTTACACCCAGAAGCTGTTTAATATAGCAATACCATCTCCTCTGGCATTGTTTCAGAATCAGAGAGGAAACCAGAGATCCTGAACAAATCCTGATAGTATACTCATCGTTTAGCTTTTCTAATTAATATCTATTGGTGCAGGTGTTTGTTTACATTGAGAAAGTAGCTTTTTTTTTTTTTTTTTTTAAATTAGATTATTAAACATGGCAAACAACTGTTCATAACATCACTTTTACTCAATATTTTTATTTCATGCTGCAGGTTAAACTTCAGATAGGCAGATATCTAATTACTGCAAAAGTTACATTAAAATCTGTTCAGCCAGTTTTGCGTGATAAAATTGTGTTGCAATATACAGTATATTGTTATAGCGATTATGTGATTATACTCAGAACATTTGAGACAAACTGGTTTTAAACTTCCTGCAGGAAAAATAAACATACATTGTTTATTCATTTTAGAAGGTTCAGGTTTTATAGTCTACTTTCCTTTCTTTTGGAGTAAGCCATGCTGTGGCACACTTTCTTTTCTGTTTCTTGAGGATTTTGGCGGCCTGTCACCTACCTACTTTACAGTCCTTTCTGTGTCTTCTGCATACTCTTTGAATACACGATAAACGAATACATTGATTGGCTCTCTTTAGTGATGCGTATAGCCACGCCCACGTAGAGGGACAAAGCGCTAAAATAGAAAAAAGTATACTGGATGACGTAGGGCAAAGCGCTAAATTAGTGCTAGATGAAATGATAGAAATGCTAGATGCTAAAACAAATTCTAGTTGCTGTGATGTAATCTGGCAAATAACTGCTCATAACTTCAGTTCTATTCAACATTTAGATTTTAGCTCATAACACTGGGCTCTCAGTTCAGGTATTGTACAAGCCCTCACCTTGGACTGCTGCGGATATGTTTTATCTTATCTCATAGTGGGGCTTCACATTACTGCTTATTATTAGCACCAGGGCTTTGAAACATATGAAATTTATGGCACAGGTTTAACTTTAAAAGAAAAACCAAAGTTTCATTAAATTACGTCTTTTTCTTTCGTGACGCTATGACAAAATCTACCTGTTACAGACAGACAGAACATTTTCTGAGAGAGTTTTTGGGTTCTTCAATGTGAAAGAGCGAGTTCTGACCAATATAGATTGTTAAATATGAATTCAAAAAATTGAACATACAAACCATACAGGAATAAATAATTCATAAATGAGTTCCAGTTAAGCATAACATGTCAATCATTATTTAAAAAACAAACAAACAAACAAATAAATAAATATAGCAAAAACATCATAATGGGAAAAAAATGATGATGCATTATGGCTCCGCCCACCCCGAATGTAATCAACTGCGCATGCGCGCCTGTACCCGTGTGGGACGTGGTGAGAATGCGCGTTTCCCCTGATTGTGTAACCTCCTCCTGTACAATACAGAGTACTGAAGTCCTGAATGGAAATAAGGCACTCATTAAAAGGCATTAAAGGTTTTGTGTCTCGGATGCTGGAATCGCACCGGCCAGATGTTGCGTGTATAGAAAGCCAGATGCGCGCGCAATAGAACGCCAGATGTGTAGAAAGAGAGGAACTCACCGCTGGTGTGTCTGCGCGCGCACGCTGGATGTGAGGAGCAGAACGCAGACGCACAGAAAGATGCAGATCCTAAACATGATCCTGTTCATATCCAGCGCCATGTGAGGTGTGTGTGTGTGTGTGTGTCCGAGTGGAGAAAGTGTCCCGAAGTGTATGGACAGAGGACAAGAGGAGAGGAGAGGAGAGGGGGACGAGCTGAGCTGCTGAATATCAGGTCTGTGTGGCTCTGGAGGAGGGAGCAGCTGCCCCCGCTTTCTCCAAAAAACCTGCCATCAAACACTGGAGGAGTGAATAAGACAGCAAGCCGGGTGTGTGTGTGTGTGTGTGTGTGTCCTGACTCTATATCTAAAGTGTATCAGAGTAATAAATTGTTAAAGTGTTATTTTATTCTGCCTCCCAGATAATGAGTGGGGTTTTTTTCTTTCTGAGTGCAGTGTTGAAGATCAAAGCTGTGGTAAAGTGTTCAAGACCATGCATGAGGATTATGATGATATACACTAATAAACTATCATAATTCTTGCAAAAATGAAAAATTAATAAAAAACATCTTTCGTGTTATGATATACAGTACTTGTGGGATATATCCATTGATGTGGGTTGTTATTTGTTGCAATTAAAAATAATAATTTGGAAAGCACTAAGAGATCAAAGAGATCAAAATACAGTTACAACAATATAAATTATGATGATCAAAGATAATGCCTGTTTTGTTTTTTTACTGAGTGCAGTGGTGAAGATCAAAGGTGTGTTAAAGATCATGCATGGAAATTATGATGATATACATTAATACAATAAACTCTTTATAATTATTGCTAAAAAATCATGATTTGTAGTGCTACATATATATTTTATATATATGATGTGGTTTGTTACATTTGTTAGCAGGGATCAAAGTGAATAAAATTCCAACAACAACAATGATGATAAAAATGATGATGATCAAAGATAATGCCTGTTTTTTGTGCAGTGGTGAAGATCTCAGCTGTGGTAAAGATTGTGCATGGAAATTATGATGATATTTAAATAATAATAATAATAATAATAATAATAATAATAATAATCTTAATAATAATAATAATAAATCTTCTTTCATGATTTGTAGTAAGTAATGTATATATTGTATATTTTGTTAAAAAATAATCCATTGATGTGGGTTGTTACATCTGTTACAAATTAAAAACGGAAAACACTAAGAGATAAAAGTGAATACCGTTACAATAACGATGATAGTAATAATTGTTGTTCTTCTTCTTTTTGTAATAATGACAGAAATATATCCTGCCATCTTAGGTGCATCCTTATATTACACATAGGCCTCAAATTGCCATTGATGTGAGTTGTTACATTTGTTACAATTTAAAATGGAAAGCATCAGCAGATCAAAGTGTTACTACAACATTGATGGTGATGATTGTTGTTGTTCTCCTTCTTGTAATAATGATATAAATATATCCTGCCATCTGAATTTCATTGTTATTTTACACATATTCCTCCCCAAAATTCCCCGTTGCCATAGCAACCATGAGCACAGCCAGTGATGTTATTAAAATTATATCCGTATACTGTACTTATGGGGGCAAGGGGTAGCTCGGTGTTTAAAGTTCTGCAGCAGGTCCTTCACCCTCAGATACAACCAGGTTTTAAGCTGACAACCTGACCCTTTAAGAAACTACCACTGAAAAGACACATACCTCTCCAGGGGTTGGAAGTGTTCGTGGCCCAAAGTGCCTCATTACATTTACTGTACATTTACGCCGTTTGGCTGACGCCCTCATCCAGAGCGACTTGCTTTATCTCATTATACATCAGAGCAGTTAAGGGGCCCAATAGAGGCAAATTGGGTGGTGCTGGGATTTGAACCTGTGACCTTCTGATGGCACATGTATGGACACTTAACCACACACACACATGCACTCTGTATTTATATTTATGTCTTTTTAGGATGGGTTGTCTCACCACCAACACCTCGTGATAATTATATCTGATGCCTTAAGAGTTACAATAATAATAACCTAATGGTCAAAAGTATGTGCACTCCCGACCATTACATCCAAATGTGCTGGTTGTCCATGTCCTCATGAAGCAGGTTTGTGCTTTCAGCTTTGATGAAGAACCACATATGGGTGTGATATTCAGGTATCCACATACTTTTGACCATATTGCGTATCTTCAACAGCTGTGATGATGATAAAGTAACGTTGATGTGGTATAGAAAAGCATTACGTACTGTGATAATAAGACTTTTTTCCAGTATAAATGTGATTTAAAATAAGAAGCGTGAACTGTATGAGAGACATGACTGGATCTGTTGAGTGTATCAGTAACAGATTCTCACTCACAGCTTTTGATAATCTATTTCTTATTTCATAAGTATTGATTTAAACCTTCTGCCTGTAAAAAAATGACACAATGCCAATTTATTAGACACGTGCATATAAAATACACAGAATGGAACTGGCTTCTTTTAGCGCCATCTAGTGTTTAATTCCTGTACATTATGATTTCTCAGAAAACTCTACTTGCACAAGCCAGTTTCGGCTGCACCACAGTGGACCATTGGTCTCCATCTGACTCTGTCTAGCACGTCTTCCCTTGTCTCTCCAACCTCGTTCATGTCCTCCCTCACCACATCCATAAACATCCTCTTGGGCCTAAGATGGACGTGTTAGTGTCGGTCCTAAGCCCCTTCCTGTTTGCAGCGGTGATGGACAGTTGCGAGGCGCAGAGGCAGGGAAGGTAAAGGAGTTTCAATATTTTGGGTTCAGCTGTCCAAAGCAATGTGGAGTGTGGTAGAGCAGTGAAGAAGAGCGTGCAGGAGTGATCTGTGACAGACAGAAAGGTGTCAGCAAGAATGAAAGAGAAGGTTCACAGGAAAGTAGTGAGACCAGCGATGTTGTACGGTTTGGAGATGTTGCCGCTGGGGAAAAAAAGACAGGAAGCAGAGGCGGAGGTGGCAGGGATTGACAAGAATGGACAGTATAAGGAATGAGATATGATATTAGAGGGACAGTGCAGGTAGGACGGTTTAGGGACAACGTTAGAGAGGCAAGATGGTGTAGAGGAGGGATGAGGGGTATATCGGGAGGGGAATGGAAAAGATGGAAGGCCCAAGAGGAGGTTTATGGATGAGGTGAGGGAGGACATGCAGGAGGTTGGAGTGACAAGGGAAGACGTGCTAGACAGAGTCAGATGGAGACAAATGGTCCACTGTGGTGCAGCTGAAAGAAGAAGAAGAAGAAGAATTCAGATTTCTCAGAAGGTGTTGATTAGTTTTCTTTTAACAGCTGCTTTAACAATAACTCTGGTTCAGTGGATATATTGAAGTAGTCGCGAAAGTTAATGAAGTGTTAAGTAAGAAATTAAACAACAACAACAACAAACACACACAAACAAAAAGTAGCATAAATTAAATGATAGGTTATTGTATTTGATTTTATTTGTACACAATTAAACCAACAACATCAGAAATAAACAGAAATAATAGTAATAGAGATAATAGAAATCCAGGTGTTGATCCAGATGTCTAGCCAATACAATTTGTCCCTTCTCACAGTAGCTACAATATCTCTTCTCAATATCTCAGACATTGACAAGGACCAGATTGCGATGGCTAGAGGACTGGGGCAGAGCGAGTCCAAAACTGCAGCTCTTGTGGGATGCTCCTGGTCGAAAGGAAGGAAAACCGGTGACAGGGTCATGGGCGGCTTTGGCTCACTGATGCACATGGGGAGTGAACGCTGGCTCGTGTAGTCTGTCCGATCTAGTAGAAGCGCTAGTGTAGATCACATTGAGGAAAAGGTTAATGGTGGAAATGTGTCAGAACACACAGTGCATCACTGTTATGGTGGCAACAGCGGAACCTAATGTTATGGCTGGTCAGTTTGTGTATACTGTGTACACACTACATGCGATGCTGGAAGTGATCTCCGTTTTCTGCCAGACACATTTCGACGCGGTGCTCCATGTTCCTAAAGGTATCTGCGAGGATATCAGGGGGAATGTCAGCGATTTCACGTCGGATGTTCTCCTTCAAATCTTCCACAGTGCGAGGCTTGTTATAATAGACTTTTCCTTTCAGCATAACCCAAAGGAAGAAGTCTGGCGGGGTCAGATCCGGCGACCGCGGTGGCCAAAGCCCCTTGGAAATGACCCTGTTGCCGAAGAAGGACTCGATTTTTTCCATGCTCTTTGTCAACGTGTGACACGTCGCTCCTCCATCTTGCTGGAAGTAGCCTTCCGATAACTCGCGACCATCCAGTTGATTCACAAACTGTCCAAAAATGTCCAGGTAAACATCCGTGTTCACGGCGGCGTCAAAGAAAATAGGGCCTACAATGCGCAACCGAGACATCGCGCACCATACGCCGACTTTTTGATCACGGAGCGGTTGAGGGCCTCCGAAGGGATTTTCAGCCGCCCATAGACGGGTGTTTTGTGAGTGAACGTAACCCGACAGATGGAACCAGGCCTCGGATGAGAACCACGTGATATCTAGTATTCTTTCGTTGTCCCTCGCGAATGCCCGGAACCAGTGACAGTATCTCACTCTTTTCTCCATGTCGCTCGTCTTGAGCTCCTGCACGACGGTGACCCGATACGCGTGCGATTTCGCAGCTTTTTTCGCAGTCGAAAGAGACGGGCGTCTCTGAGATTTCGCAGGCGACTGCGGCACACGAAGGGCATGAGATCTGGCCCTTTTCGCAGCTCTCTGACATGTCGAATACGACCTCCCGGTCTCCTGCGCGAGGCGTCTCAGGGACGTCGTAGGGGACTGCTGCAGACGAAGTTGCACCTCGCTGATCGTGTCCTGCGACATTTTCGGACGGCCTCCGCCGTGAGACGGGATCAACGACCCTGTCGTTTCCAGTTTCCGTACCATCCTCTGAATCACGCTCTTCGAGGGTACGTCACGACCACCATATTTCTTCCTAAATTCACTCTGACATTGCTTAAACGACGTGGTCAGCCAGTAGGTTCGGACCATGAAGACGCGCTGCTCGTTACTGTACACCACCATCCTGCTGAGAGGTCGAGTGAAGGGGTACAGCGTTAAAAGGAGCGAAGATGGATATCTGGCGCCCCTACTTTATTTATCACTCAGGCACCAGGGCATCCAAGCTGAAGAGCACATTGAACGTTGTTTCGTGCTAGCGTTATTAGAGAGTTATTACAGAATATTCGGGGAATCTTTCAAATGAGTCACCTTGAGTATACTGTATATAATATAAATGTATATATGTGGTAAAAATATTATATATATAAAATACTGTAAAACTGTCGTCATGGCAACCCTGTTTTCACTCTACTTCCGGTATTTTCAAGCCCGCCCAGAGGACCTGTTACATAAACTTAACTGACAGTAGTAGTCTAAATACATGCCTGCCCAAAATAAACAATAATTAAACAAGATTAGCGAATTATTAACAAATAATCATACGCTCTACTGACTGAAAGGTTTTAAAATGTAAAATATATGTAATATAAATAGTTATATCTTGTTAGTTTTTTTTTTTTTTTGAAGATAAACAATTGGGACTATTTCTGGCCCTCTACGGTAAGGACCCCTACAGCCGAGGAGCACAATTCAAATTTCAAAACAGTGCAGCCGCTGTTGGTGGTTGTGTACGTGTGTTAATCAGGTTATTGTCAGGGTGGATATACATCACTCAGAGTATCAGAGATGGAAATAGTGTAGATTATTATTATTGAGTTATTTTTAAAGAGATAAGGATTTAAGAGAGAGAGAGATAATGGAGGCAGAGGAGAAATCAGCGGGAGCTCCGGCGGTGAGTGTGGACGTGCCCAAGCCGCCCTCCATCGAGGACTTCACGGTGCTGAAGCCGATCAGCCGCGGCGCCTTCGGGAAAGTGTTCCTGGCGCGGAAGAACAACAACAACTCCAAACTGTACGCAGTGAAGGTAAAACGGACAAATCTGCAGCATGTAGAGGGTCAGAACCATTCACAATAATGTCATTATAAAGGGGCAAAAAAATAAAATAAAATAATAATAATATATATATATATATATATATATATATACATTTTCCAAAATTTTAATTTGTGATTTATTTACACACACAGTCACTACAGGGTATAATCATATCTTTAATCATATCTTTAACTAAGTCTCCATATGACAGCTGCAAAGAGCAGAAATATCAAGATTGAATTCAAATGTTGTTTGTCACACACACACACACACACACACACACACACACACACTGTATGATATGCAGTGAAATGCTTGTACGACTGCCTGTGACCTAAAATGTAAAAAAAAAAAAAAAAAAAAGATTCTGGTTAAACATTCAGTATCATCGTATAAATCTAGATACAAAATGAATTACTGTTCGTCAGCTGCAGCAGAAGAACAAAAGAGATGCAGTTTAGTCAATTACAGAACAAACTGTACAAAGTATTCACAAAAGTGTTTAAAATAATCCTATAGTTTAATCAGCAGATCGTGACGATCATTTTTCTTTATTTTTATACTTTTTAGTTTGTAATTCACATGTTACATTGTTTAGATGGGTTGCTCTTATACATTCTTCCTTTTCATCAGTAAATGCTTTTTGATATTAAGCTATACTTTAGTAACGGCATTTTTATTTTAATTTGCGGAGGGTTCCCACAGAAAAGAATCGTATTATGTAACTGATTCGACTTTTTTTTACCCCCAGTCTAAAATTGACGAATTTCTTTAAAAAATATACCACAGCTTTATCAGAATAGACAAACTGCTTCCATATATTGCAAATACTCACGATTTGTGAGAGTATTGTTTCTTCTTCTTTCGGAGTTTATGGACGGTTGTTGCAACACTGCCACCCACTGGACTGGAGTGTGGAGTGGAGGATTTGCAGAGAAAATTATTAAAAGTTTAATGACATTTAGATAATCAGTAACACGAGTAACATTTTAGATACTTTTTACTGTCTAATAAATATAGGTGCATCAGATAAAAATCGGACAATAAACATTATTATTATTGAATTAAATAAAAATTCGGACCGACAGGCTAGCTGTGAGTCACGGCTCCAGTCTTATAAAATGCGCTATGTATTTTAATAATTTAATTTAAATATAATTAGATGTTTATTGTATTGTAATGAAGATATGTACTCTAGAAATGATTTTAACATGAAATTGTTCTTGAGCATTTTAGAAAATGTATGAATCAACACCGGAACTATTTAAATCAATCAATTAAGTGCTTGCTAGATGCGTACAGTAATTATTCTATATGATTATCGTTAAAACTAATCGTGATTTTCAAGCAATCAGTCAGTTATGTTAGTAAATGGTGTGATTTTTGGATCCAGTGATGTGTAATGATAGGCATGATACTCAGAAACCTGTGTCGTGACTGTTCGGTGTGAACGATCTGTTTGCAGGTGGTGAAGAAGGCGGACATGGTGGATAAGAACATGAGCGATCAGATGCGGGCGGAGAGAGACGCCCTGGCCCTCAGCAAGAGCCCCTTCATCGTGCACCTGTACTACTCCCTGCAGACGGCCAGCAAGGTGTTTCTGGTACGGAGAAGCACATACTGGAGCCATAAGAGTGGGCACTGTGGCGGGAAAAATAACTATTTAATGATTATATTTTAGTTTCATACTGAGACTTTAAACTACGTCAGGTATTCGTCTTAAAAAAAAATACGTCACGTCATCATATTCCGCTCGCAGCAGTGCAGCAGGTCCTCCCTGTCACACCACCTCTTCCACACAGCCGAGAGTCAAAAGCAAAAATAAATAAATCACTCGCGATTTTATACCGGTCGACTGTCAGCGTTTAACTAAAAGATCAGAATCAAAGACTTTATGCAAATGAAGCCTGAGAGCAAATTATATCTCATGCTCACAAGTGAACAAAAAGTCTGAGAGCAAATCATATTTCGTATACGTAAGTGAACAAAAATGTGAGAACAAGCTGTCTCATGTGCTCATGAATTAAAACGTGAATAAATTATCTCATGCTCACGAATGTAAGAAATGTGAGAACAAATGTATCTTGTGAACAAATTAAACATGTGAGAACATGTGTATCTCATTCTCACAAATGAACAAAAGCCATGGAGATCATTTTATATCTCGTGCTCAAGAATAGAAAACAAAAAATGTGGAAACGAATTGTATCTCGTGCTCACGAATTAACCAAAAAAACGTAAGAATTTGTGAGCACGAGATACAATTTGTTTACAAAGAATGTGAGAAAACATTGTATCTTCTGCTCACAAATATTTTTAAAAAAATGTGGGAACAAATTGTATCTCGTGCTCATGAATGAACAAAAGCCATGAGATATTGTATCTCGTGCTCACCAATTAACAAAGAATGTGAGAACAAATGTGAGAGAAATAATTTCTTTCTACACGTGCTCACAAATTAACGGAAAAGTTGGGAAGAAATTGTATGTTGTGCTCACAAATAAGTAAAAATGTGAGAACAAATTATATCTTGTGCTGATGAATAAAAAAAAAATGAGGGGAAATGGTGTCTCGTGCTAACAAATTAACAAAGAAAAAAGTGGGAGCGAATTTTATCTTGTGCTCATGCAGTATAATTTCCTTTTTGCTGTAATCTGTGTCGTTTAAACACTTTTTTATACCGCGATGAGTTTTGCGGTGTGTGAGACGAGGCCGTGTGTCTGTGTCCAGGTCATGGAGTACCTGATCGGCGGCGACGTCAAGTCTCTGCTCCACGTCTACGGCTACTTCGACGAGGACATGTCCTTAAAATACATCTCGGAAGTGGCACTAGCTCTGGACTACCTGCACAGACACGGCATCATCCACAGGTAGCGGTGTGTGTTTTAGAGAAACGGCCCTCGTGTGTGTTCACACAGATAAACACGACAAAACCCAATCTCGACTTCTTTTCTCCTTCAGGGATCTGAAACCTGATAACATGCTGATCAGCAACCAGGGACACATCAAGCTGACCGACTTCGGCCTCTCCAAAGTCAAACTCGACAGGGGTACGGCGACGCCGAAAAAGACCTTATTGTTAAAAAATTGTTAAAATTTTTTTTAATCATTGTTGATTGTAAAGTTAGTTATAAACGTGTTTGTGCAGTCTTTAGTGTAATGACGCTTTTGCTTATAGACGTTTTGTACCCTGTAGAATTGAACCTCATGGACATATTGACCACACCCTCTTTGGCCAAGCCCAAGAAGGATTATTTCCGGACACCTGGTCAAGTTCTGTCCCTGATAAGTTCTCTTGGTCTCGTAAGTACAAGAAGAATCCCGTTTGTAACTGGCAGTGTGTATTTGGATCAGTAACGAATGCTTTTGTATAAATGTTTAAAATGTATTTATATCATACAATATAGGCATGTACTGTAATAATATTATAAAAAATTATAAACTTACAAATTAGCCACATTCTGTATTTTTCAACATTAATAGAAACAATCTGATGGGGATTTTACACAATTAAAAAAAAAAAAATTTATTCAACCATTTGATGTTCGAATTAAGATATGATATTTTGCAGGTGGAAAGAAGCATCCAAGGTTATACAAATATAAATCACTATACACTACCAGTCAAAAGTTTGTACACCCCTCCTAACTCCATGGTCGTTCCTGATTTTTATTTCTTTCTACGCTGTAAAACAAAGCTGGAGGTGTTTATCCAAAATACAAAATAATCTCAGTTGATATTGAGATGTATATCTGCTACTTCTGCTACTGAATGTCGGAAAGGACTAAAATACTGAGGAAATACTCATCAATGCCGTCGTAATACTGTACGTAACTTTACTGTGACAACATTGATAATCAATCTTATCAGTAATTTTAAAGCAGATAAGTAAGCCATTAAAAAAAAAAAAACGTAAGGCTGGAGTTAGATTTCTTTTAAACAAGCTGACACAGTAAACTTTCATCTTTTACACACACTATACATCTCTTTTCTACATATCTTTTTATCTATACTTCCCTGTCTAATGGTTTGTTAGTGCAAATACACACTGTTACAACATGTATCTGTCTCCCCCTGTGTCTCCCCCTGTGTCTCCCCCTGTGTCTCCCCCTGTGTCTCCCCCTGTGTCTCCCCCTGTGTCTCCCCCGGTGTCTCCCCCGGTGTCTCCCCCGGTGTCTCCCCCGGTGTCTCCCCCTGTGTCTCCCCGGTGTTCCCCTGGTGTCCCCCTGGTGAAGAACACTCCCGTGATGGATGGGAAGCGTCACTGCAGCGCCTCGGCCGTGGCCAGTCCCATGACGTGTGGGAAAGCCGTGCAGAGAAAGAGCTCGCTGTGTTCACCGCTGTTGTCTAGAAGACGAGAGATCCCGCATTCCCCCATCTGCTCGTCTCGAGGCCTCGGTGCGAATCTCCTGGATGTTTCGAGTTTTTTATTTATTTATAATTTTTTTCTTTTAAATCTTTAGTATGATTCTCATCTGTTTGTCTGAGCACTGACTCTTTGAGTGTGTTGTGTGTGTTGTGTATTTTAGGAGCTCACAGCGTGTTCAGTCCCAGCATGCTGGCCAAAAGTCTGACCCCGAGGCTGATGAAGTCCAGGAAGAGGTTCGAGTCTGTGGGCAGCGCTCACTCGTACATGCTGCGCTCTACTGACTCCGAGAGCTGCATCAGCCCGCTGTGGGAGGACGAGCAGGTAATACTTTATACCGTGATGATATCCGAGCACTAGTGAACCACTGACATTAGTGTTGTAGGGGATTATATAGAACAATAAAAGCAGTTTTTCTTTTTTTCTTTTTTTTTTTTTCACTCTCATAACTATGTTCTGTTATTCTGCACAATCAAAAGTCCCACTTTGACTTGAACACTATAATACAGAAGCATAGACAGTAGTATATTTATATATACTTTATCTTTTCCCCCAATTTTAAAATTGTGAAAAATAAATAAATAAAAATAATAATGCATACATTAAAAACATATGCAGTCTATGCATTTTAATTTGATAATGTTTTAAAAATATAATTGAGCTCGGTGTTCTTTTTTGGGAACACTACTGTGTTGCTGGCAGTTGTGTTGTTACTAAACTTGTGTATATACAGGGTGGGCCATAAGTTTCAATACGTAGGAAAAATAAATTCAATTTTATTTGTATAGCGCTTTTAACAATCGTCATTGTCGCAAAGCAGCTTTACACAATCAAAAGAATTATT